>BFEA01001008.1:38103-54264 GCA_003427395.1 Chara braunii
GTGTGTGTGTGTGTGTGTGTGTGTGTGTGAGAGAGAGAGAGAGAGAGAGAGAGAGAGAGAGAGCTCCCAGCTCTCTCTCTCTCCCTCTCTCTCTCTCTGTGCGTGCGTGTGTGTGTGTGTGTGTGTGTGTGTGTGTGTGTGTGTGTGTGTGTGTGGTTTTATGTTCCTTCACTGCACGACATTTTAGATGTATAGGGTCATGGTAATGATCCTTACACGTTTAAACTCTCCAGCTTCGGGATCCGAGACTTGGAGGGTACCATTCTCTTTGGCTGACTGAAGTCGTTCAAAAGGGCACCCCGAGTTTCAACTGGATTCATCTGAAACTCGGGCCCGGACTAAAATGCAAAAGAGCTGTTTCAAGTGCATTTAGAAACCCTTTTTTTGGTGACTCCGCCGCAGTTACCCCTTTTCTCGTTTGTGCATGTCGAGAATAGTGGAGCGAGGCCCTAGGGAGAGGTCCCACTAGAAAACAGGATTAGAATAAGCACCTGAATCTGGATGTACGTTAAGGCAGAGAAGCAGAAAAGCAGATTGAGTTTGTAGTTTCTGCACCTGTGCACTATGGAGTCCAGATTCAGGTGTTCAATCCAATGCTCTTTGCTAGTGTGAGCTTGGCCTGAAGACCCTTCTTTTCCTTTTTCTTTTCTCAGTTTGTTTTGATCGCAATGCCCGGGAACCTCGCTGGTTTCCCTTACTAAATAGACGCTACCAAATGCCTCATTTTTTTTTTATTTTTTTTTATTTTTAATTTAATGAAAAGGGCGACAGCCATAAGATATTGGGCCTTGCTGCACTACCCTTGAATCTTGAGAAATCAAGAGTTCATCACCACTACACTAACTCTTGATGCCGCGTCTTGGATTTTTATTCAAGAGCTGTCAGATTCACTCTTGAAAACGTCGAGGGTGTGTCATCGCTGCACTAACTGTGGAAAACTGCTTTGGTCCGGCGCTTCAAGAGGTGTCAGAAATGGCCCATCGGACAAGCTCTTGAAGTTTCCACAGTTCCCGTGGTGAGCCCACTAGTTCCATATCCTTTTCTCCAGTGGTGAGCCCACTAGTTCCATATCCTTTTCGACGCCGGGCATTCCCACCACAAGACTCAAATGGCCACCTGCACCTTGTACAAGTGAGATCCACCTTCATGCCTCTGCTGGTTAGCCAGACGGCTGAGGGAGAGACCATTAGCGAGAGCAGCCACAGCAGACTGACCTGCTTGACGTTGGGGAGGGATGAGAGGATGCTCCGCAGTCTCCCAAAATCGGACTCCACCTCCGAGAGGTCTTCTTCGCATACAGCCTGCCACCGAGGGATTGCCACTTGCGCTGGTGACTTGAGCTTATGTCTGTACTGCTTATAGCCTGCCGCCACCATGTACTTGTGCAGGTCCAGGGGCTCCTTCCCCGGATCCTTACCCGAACAACTCCATGCTGCTGGGTCGATGCTGAGCTGGTTAAGGGGTAGCCTGCCAACCCGAGTGAGGATGCGGACCGAGGGGTTTCTGCTGCGAACCTCCAGGACCCGTGCTTGCGCTGGGTTATCCCAGAGTTGGACTGTGACTTCCTCTAATAAGGACAGCATGTTCTCAGGACCCATCACTTCCACCTTTCGATCCGTCTGAACCCGCTCGGAAGTATCTCCAGCATTTTCCACAGGACCAAGTCTTCCTCCCTCGCCTGTTTAGGGACGTACCATGTGCCTGCTGGGTCTGTGCCTTCCGGACCTCCATTCTCAGGGGAGGTCGTTGATCAACGCCCTCTAGTGGGACTCTACTCCCTGTAAGCCTCTAAGGACAACCTTTACCTCCGACAGAGGCTTCCAACCCCCAAGTAGGGAGGACCAGAGATCGGATATTCTCACGATACCCTTTCTGACACAGGCTCTGCCGAAGGAGCCTACCGAGCCATCAGCCAGGAAAACTGTCCCGTTGAGGTATGTAATCGCCGGGTTCTCGAACAACAACTGGTTCAGTACTTCTTCTTTGGTGGTTGGAGGGTTCTGCGCGCCCGGAGGAAGGCAGTGCCATGCACGCCAGATCGGTTCCCAAAAACTGGATTTGAACCTCTTCTTCCGAAAGGACGGTATGAGGAAGCAGGCCCAGACGTCCTAGGGCCTGCTCAACTCTCATTCGTTCATTAGTATCCGTTCTGCCACAATGACCCGATGTTCCCTGGTTTTCATGGTTCCAACTCTGACGAGCCAATGTCTCAACTGCGCTTGGCACCTGCTGGCGGGCTCCATCAGCCCCAGTCCCCCCTGTGCTCTTGGGAAGGTTAGCGTGTTGAAGGCTACTTTGGTCAGGAATCCCTTCGAGTTCTGGGCTCGTGGTTTACAAATGAACCGGGCTATCAACTGTCTGACGACCTTAACTGTTCCCTCCTCTAGCTCCTTCACTGTGGTCACAAACCACAAAATCGAAAACAGGGCCACATTGGCCACCAAGGCTCTCCCTATTATAGACAGGTGTCCTGTATTGCTCCACAATCTCAGTCTAGAGGAGATTCGTTGTTGCAGTACCAGTCGCTGTGCAGACACGTCTATTTGCAAGCTAATTTGTACTCCCAAAAACCTCTCCTCCTCCCCTGCGTCCACCCTTTTCATACCCCATTCGATATTCATCATAAATTGTGCAGGGAGCATGAATGTGGATTTGTTCCAATTCACGGTAGCTTCGGAAAGTGGTGAGTACTCGTCCAACACAAATTTAAGGGCTGACAACGAGGACACCATGTTCTCACTTATGCCGAAGAGGTCGTCTGCCAAGGCCTTGACTTTACAAGTTTACACAGCTCACCGGTATGAAGTTGAAGACCTCTGATATCTGGGTGCCTACGGATCATATTCAGCAGGACTTCCAGTTGCAGCACGAAGATGAGAGGGGCCAGCGGACAGCCCTTCCGCAACGATCTCGAGAGGACGAAAGGCTATGGCAAATGACCATTGATCATGATCGCCGATGTGGAAAAGGTATACAAGGCTTTGATCCAAGCGCAAAATCCCTCCCCAAATCCCATCCACCTCATAGTGATAAGGATAAACGACCACGCCACCTTGTCATACGCCTTCTCCAAGTCAAGGAGGACCGCCATGTTCAGCCCCTCACTCTGTTCTACCTCCAGCATCTCGATGGCAGTCACAATATTATCAAAAATTGATCTTCCTCGCACGAAGGCGCCTTGGTCCCCTTCCGCTAACTCCGGTAGATACTTTGTGACCCTGCGAGCCAACGATTTAGCCAGGATCTTATACGACACGTTCAACAGTGAAATTGGCCACCAATTTCGGACCTCGGATTTGTCTCCCTTCTTGAAGAGCACGGAGATCACCCCATGCGTCATCCCCTTCCCTAGTTTTTCCGCTGTCAAGACCTCATTGTACAAATCAACTAGCTTGGGCCCAAAGGCTGCCCAGTTTGTGGAGTAGAATTCCACCGTGAGTCCGTCCACGCCGGGGGATTTGCCTTTTGCCATAGTCTTCACCGTCTGCATCATTTCCTCCAATGTGAGCGGTCGGTCTAGATCTAGTCTTGCGGTTGTTTGCAGCTTCACCTTAGTGTTGTTCCACATGTCTAACGACTCTGCGAGGTCCGAGTGTACACCGTCTTGTGGCCTCCTAGTGGTCAATATATCCTCGTAATACAACCTTGCACATTGTAGCATACCTGAAGCCGAACAGGCTAGGGGGGTCGTGGAGTCGAACGGGTGCCTAAGCTCCACCATCTACAGTTGAGATCTGCGCGGTTGCAGTTTTTGAAAGGTCTCCTTGGTCATTTTGTCATTGAACTCGATCCCCTTTACTCTCAGACTATCGTTCCACCTTCTTTGTTTCTCCTCTTGCAGAGTGTCCCATTCCTTCAAATGCCTTTCCCTCTCTGCCGCCCACACCATCATTGAGATGGGATGGCCATCCATTCTCTCCTCCGCTTTCTCCACTCTTCGACGAGTCTTCCTTTGCACTCTGCCTCTCTCAGGTTCCTCTCTTTCGCCAGTATCCTTGAGATGACATCCAGTACCCCCGAGGTAATTGCAATGCCCGCGTCCAACCAATCTGCCATGGACTCAAAGTGAACCCGCGCCGCTTCCAGCTTTGCATGTGCTTTGAGACCCATTTGCTCACTTTGGGCTCCTCTAACACCTGGCAATGGTTGTTAAGGCGGAAAAAGCCGCGCCCTTTGGATTAGTCCACTGTTAACCGAATGTCTGAGGTCACCGGCTTGTGATCTGAGAGAGGACTTCACCCCAATCTCACTGTTGTGCATCGGTCTTGAATATGTTCGCTTATCAAGAAAAAGTCCAGGCGCCTTCTTGTTACCGCCTGCCTATTCCTGAAGAGGTTGGGAAACCAGGTGTATCCAGGGTCATCCGGGTTCAACACCGGGAATGGGTCCACCAATTCTTGTTCCGTGCACAGTTCTAATAAATATTTCACATCACTTCTGCCTGCATAGGAAGAGTCACTCCGCAGGGCTTCATCCAGGGAGACATTCTAGTCCCCACCTATGATCAACTTATCGGCAGGTAGTATGTGCAACAACAATCTTGAGAAAAACCTTGACCTCTCTCCCATGCCCGTCGGAGCATACACCCCGTCATGAAGAGCCACACCTCATTTGCCACCAGGACCTTCACCCACGCCCACTTCCCTTAAATGTTTGTTTCCGAGTCGATCACTGTAACTTGTAGGTTGAGGTGCAGCAGAATGCAGACCCCGCCCCTTGTTCCCTGAGTTGGAGCCCAATTCTATGGTCCCTCCCACCAAGTAGCTATTTCTTTGATCTTTATATCATTCAACTTCGTTTCCTACAGCATTATGCAGTTTGCCCTGCACTCATGCAACCATGACTTTAAGTGCCTCCTCTTCTCTCTACCATTAGAGTCACCAAGACCACGAAAATTTCAGGTTACCATTCTCAGTCTATCCATCAGAGTGTGCTGCTTCCGCATTGGTTCGGATGCGGGTTGAACCTTGAGCGCCATACTGTGATTGTTTACGTGCAGAGTTCCTCGAACTCTGGATCCGCGAGCTTCCTGTGGATGAACTTGTATAAGAGGTGGAGCGTCATTCCTCTGTTAGATTGGTCACCAAAAAGTCGGAGTGAAAATCTTCCTCTTGGAGCAGTTTCTTGTTTACTGTGGATCAGTGCTGCAGCAGATACCCCGGGCAAGATGCGTATGGAGTCAAGCTCTATGGCCTGATCAACCTGGATCATGCTTTGGTGGTACCATAAAAAAACAGCCTGCACCAACACCTCGACCGTCTCCGAAGGTATGCATGCGTACATCTTCTTGTACCCTTCTACTGTTTCGCATATGATGCTGGCCATGGTGGAGTCACAATAGTGAGTGATGATCCTTACCGGCACCTGTTCGTCATATAACCTTCTGGTAACGTCTAGGATTTTGGTCGGTGTGGGGAGCAGTCCACTTCTGCCGACGGGAGGAACGGTTGACCGTCATTGTCCGTAGTTGCAAGCGAGAAGACTCCCCTGTTTGTATGTGTGCACAAAAGGGGAACCAAACGTCTTTGCACATATTCCATGTGGTTCCTTTACACAATGTCCGCCCTCCTATTTCTGTTTGGCACTCTCCTCGCTTCGTTTTCCTGTTTGCGTCTTGAACCTGCTGAGCTATCTAACGATGAGGACGAGTTTGGCTTCCTTGCGGCGTCACAGTCCTCCTCACACTCGCTGCCCCACCTCACTCTCGACTGGGAGGTAATAGAGGTCTTAGACAGTTCGTCTCGCAGTCGAGAGACGTCTAGCCGAGATCCTTCTGGCTCAAGACCTCCCCCCCCTTCGGCAACCTCTTCCTCTTCTCTAATCGGCGTGAAGGCGTGGTCTTGGCCTTGTCTCCAGGATCTAGTACCCACCCCTTTATGCCTCCAGTTTTCCTCCTTCCACGAACACCAGCAAGAGGCGGAGCTGCTTTGCCTTCGTTTGAGTGTGGAACCACCTCCTTCCCATCTAGGACTTACGTAATGTTGTGAGCCTCTGTCGGGAGGTGGCGGAGCCAAATGTCTCCAATCGTCGCTATCCTATGGGTACCCTGGTTGAGGGTGTTCCACCTGAATATGACCAGCATCGTACCCAACTCCGCGAGGTTGGCTTGGATGCAGCTGGTAATGCTGCTGGTAAAAGACTCCCTCTTCCGACAGCTCATAATGAGGGGAGAATTCCTACCAACTTGGAGGGGGAGGAGGAGGAGAGGTGAACCCTCCTTGATCCAAAGGAGCCTCCCTGTGATAGTAACCCTTTCCTCCTGGCCAGTCTTCCCTCGGTTGCCATGGGGGCAAGAGGGATGGACCTGACCCTCTAGTCAGTTCACTCCTCCTGGCCTCCAAGCTTGCTCCTTGCCCCATTCGTGGGTTGCCCTCTGACCCTCCGAGCCTTGTCTGAGTGGTTCCTGACGCCAGATCCCATTATCCCCACCTCGAGGGAGTGCTGGTACTCTCCAGCTGCACCGTCAGTGGTTCCCTATTGCTGGTCCCTTGGGGAGGCTCCGCTGAAACTTGGTGATGAGGATATCCCGCGGCTGCATTGCTTATCCACGGTTGTCTTTGACTGTCTGGGTGATAGGAATGTAAGTTCTGCTGAGTTGCTTGTCTGTGTGCCGCTTATGGAGCTGACCCCTGAACCCGGGCGACCCCCTCTCCTCCTCTTCCCTCCTCTCTTTCTGATCTTTCTTGACTTAAAATGAATTCCCGAAAACGCGCTTTGTGACCCCCTTGACGAACACCATTGCCCCTGCGGCCCTCCTCGTTCTGACGTCGGGGGCAGTTTCCCTCCGTGTGATAGTACCACCTGCACCGACGACACCAGTCAGTGTAGGCCATGTAGGGGGATACTATTTCAACTTTCCACCTTTCACCTCCAGGGGACTCGATTACCAAATCATCGTCTATTCGGTAACGCGATTCTGGCGGCATGTCAAATTTCACATTCATCAACTTGGGTCAGTCACTGTCATATTTCGGACCATGCATCAAAAGAACCTCCCAAAACATATGCTCGATGGTGCTCAGTAGATAATAGTATGCGTCCAGTGACACCCTCAACACCATGACCCAGAACTCCGTTGTCGCTTCTTGTATGCGTGCATTCTGCATTAAATTTTCCTACTTGGACAGGCGAGGTTGAACAAAATAGAGTATTCTTTTTGTTCCAGCTTGATCTTCAGTTCGCCTTCCTGCAAGAGCCATTCTGCAATCTCTTTTGCCTTAGTCACATAGGAGGCAATGTTTGGACTTTCAAACTTCACTCGACCGTGCTTGGCTTCTGGATCGAAGAGTTGTTTGCCCGTCCAACCATCTTCATAGGCTCGTATCAAATCTTCCTTGACTGATCTAGCCAGGGTACGTGCTTCCCCCTGAAAGATGACGACGACCGAACGTTCCTTTAAGAACTGTTCCTTCACCTTGTTAACCATCCCATTTACCACGAAACCCTTCCCTGCACCATCTTCTACCACCTCTCCCAGGTAAAGATCGTGCAGGCACATCCCCTCGTCATAACAGCGACTGGCCGATGCACGTAGTATGGAACGATTCTCTTTTATAGTGAGGGGGGTGGGGTGCAGTTGGGCAGATACAGATCCTGGGACGGCTGCCATTCCACACGCTTTACCTTGCTTCAGACGACCCGCCGGAGTAACGAGGGAGACTACACTTTACCCTACTAGCCTTCCTGACTGCTTACGTCCGGGGTTGCAGATGGGACGCCGAAGGTCGATAAGGACCAAAGGTAACTAGGGGAGCTACTGAAATTGCTAGCACCTGCGAGTATACATCACTGGACAAAACCATTCTCAATTGGTAAGGGAAGGGAGCATACGAGCGCTCTCCAACATTATAATTTTCCACCAAGTAAACTACTTGCACCCGAATCTTCCACCACGAAATTGTTGAGCAAGCATACGCTCTTCGCTCGGTACTGCCCGATCTCCACCAAATTACGACGGAGGTAAGACCTAACCAAGGTTAACCTATCCTCCAGTCACTTTCGCCAGGAGAATTTGCTCCCTATTCTTTAACACGTCGACCTCCCTCTATAAATAGTAAACCTCCTACAAGCTCCTCAGCTCCTGAACAACCGGGTGAGCAGAATCACCACATAGTTGCGCCGGTTCCCTCGATTGACCCTGCTGAAACCCTAACTCCAACCGATATAGTCAGTTGAATGATGTATCTCAATGCCGCTGCCCTTCTGGGATGAATCAAAGGAGAAGATTTGACCTTGCTTATTCGTTTTTGTCATTACCTTTTCTAACTCGGGATAGTGGGACTTAACCCTCAGATTTTTGAAAAACAAAGACGGAAGAAAAAACCCATATTTGAGAGAGTCGAGAAATGGGCGAGTAGCTGCGCCGATTCCCATCATTCACCAAGATGAATTCCTGCTTCCGACCAATTCAATTACATCCAGGATATAGCACTTTACCTAAATACCCTGTTGGCCATGCACTCCTGATGGGCCGATGGGGACGAACAGCCCGGGTAAGATGGTCACCCTCTCGTGTTCTCGCAGCGTTGAGTCTCCTCAAGCTGCTTCTGGGTCCGCGGGCAAACAAACTCCTCTAATGACTGTGCCGCTTCCAGTACTCCAGAAATTTATCGAGGCAAAACCCTACTTCCGACCGATTTGGTTGCTTCCAGGATGTAGAACTTTGCCTAATTACCCTGTAGGCAACGCATTCCGGACTCCGAGGGGAGCATACACCCTAGGTCAGTTGGTGAACCCTTGGGGCGTCTCTACCGTCTTCCTCCCTCCCAAAGGCAGAATTCCTTACTCTATGGGCGGCCAATGGGGCGCCATAACCGGCCCAGCTCCGGATAGCCGTTGTTAGACGGTTCACTGTCGTCTTACATATGTATGACCTTTGTTCGTAGCATCAGTAACTGAGGACAAGGCACTCAATACGAAACTTTGCTTGCCACGGGCAGGCAGGACTCCGTGCAGACCGTCGTAAGAATGATTCACCATCGCCAGTTACTTCCTACCCCTATCCTGCACTAGGAGTACGAGGGGGACAACAACCGCGGATGGGCATAGCCCCTCTCCCGAAGAGCAAGAGAGCGGTGCGTACTCCGTGTCCCGTCTCGACGGTGAGAACAACGGCTCAGTAGCGCCCTATGCGCTACTCCCATCAGGCGATGGCCTTCAGCGGATCGCTAACGCTACTCGCCCGCTAACGCCGCTCCCGCATCAGCCAATTTCCAAGTGTTGTTTCCGTACCAGCCGGAGCGCTTTTTTCAAACAAGGCCGACGGGTCCCTTCATGCGGTTTGCAAATTAAAGAGTTGGCCTCCGGTCTCGGTGGACAAATCGTCGCTGCCCTGTTGTGTAGTGTTTGTCCGACAGTCAAGAATGCTCACGAGAGTCGAGAGTCCGGAGTAAGTGCAGCGACGACAACACTTGATGCCAGTCCAGGAGTCTGACAGCACTAGACGAACTCTTGAAAATTTTGATGTGAGGGGAACGGGCGGCGGCCACGAGAATTAGAGCTAATTTTAGCGCTTCGCTAATCTTAGCGCTAATCTCGTTTTCGGGCAGGGCTAACCCTAATTAGTGCCGCGCAATAACTTTCTTTCTCTCACCGCGAGTCACCGGATTGCCGCTGTCGACCGATGCCGTGAAGACACGCTTTCGTCAGGCTGGTTACATCCGCACCATCGCTTAGATGGTGTTTCCATCGGTGAGTAACTGGTGGATGGGTGTCCTGTCCCCTGCGGCCTCCCTAACACTTTGCTACCTTGAGGACACCCAGTAATGTTGAAGACATTTCTTGCTCCTCCGGCATACTCAGTTGTTTAAGCCTGGCTGCTATACAGCACCGGGCTTGAGAAGGCAACTTCACGATAGTGCCGTCTCAAGACTCCGAGGAAAATTTTGGGATTGCTGACTACGGTTCCTTTTGACGAGATACAGTCAGGGCAAGTCTACAGGCACGGTTACCGTAACTACTGGTTGCGATGCTACCAAGAGCAGTGGGAGAGCTTGCGGTGGTGGCGGGAGCGCTGCCAGGAGTACCTTGAGCACGAGGCACTTGCCACGCTGGTATGGATTGAGTGGAGCCTCTTGCTGGTTGATACGGGATAGTGTTTGGTTTCGCTCACACTGCATCTTGCTGTGCTTCGAGTCAGATTCATCTCTCCATTATCTTCACAATAACTTCATGTAAACCCTCTCAAAACTCATTTAGGTCAGTAGTTCGGTTTAGATACTGTTGGCCGGGTTTTGAATTTGTTCCCACACCTTTTCTTCTTGAACCAGATCTGCTGCTTATGATGGTATGTGGCCGTGAATCAGATGAAGGCCGGATCAATTGAGTTTCTAATCCTGGTAATGTGTGGAGGATTCTGCAGTGATGTAATGTATGCATGTGTAGTCTAATTGGTTGATTTTGGATGTACCTTGTAGAGTTTCCCCATCCATCTCTTTCGCCGCTAGAGTTATTAGATTTATTTCAAATCCGGGGTTATGCAGAGATTCGAAATTATATTTGTGTATCTGCCCATGACATCAGGATAGATAGTTCATGATTGTAGGCCGGTTTGTAGGCCAGATTCACTGTCCATCCTGTTCCGAAGTTAGGAGCTAGGTTGGAAGAAGTCTAAACATTTTTTTTTTTTTTGAAAACCGCAAGCTCCATCTATTGGTGGGGAGCAACACCTGCTGGAAACCGGGTCCAACGTCCCACAGATACAACCATATCCTCACAAAGTGGCACAAACTGGGAACCGGGCCCGGCGTCCCATAACGAGCTCATTCAGAAACGTCATCAGAAAAAAGTCCATGGAAAATGAGACTAGAGACTTGCTAAGAATTTGGAGCTACTTCAGACTTTTTTTGCAAAGAACTTTCAGAGTTGGGGAAAATTTCAGAAAACGACTCATAAGTCCTCCATCCGTCCTAAGCCCAATCCAGAAAAAAAACTCAGGAATCCACCAACAGACCTCTAGACCTCACTCCGGCAAGACTTACTGCAGCAGAGCCACCATCTCTACTGCTGCTATGCCCTATTTCTGTCCTACCAGCTAGCCCCTTCACTAGCAGGACGCGTGAAACCTTTCTCTCTCTCACCGCAATCCCTTACCCGTTACTCAGAAAAACGGGAGTAAGCTGCAGAATCCCGCAAATTCCTAACATAACCTTCCAAAGATCTCCCACACTGTCCTACTCCCTGCCGAGCTTTCCAGGCCTCATGCCCCCCATCCTGCTGGGTTACAGGGCAACACAACTCACCCCAGCTCCGGCCAGCATCGTCCCAGCAGCGACCCTTGGTTGTCCCGTGGAATGCCCCCCCAAAGCACCCCCAGATCTCTCTACCAGGCCTCATGCTCCTGCGTCCGCAGGTTACAGGGCAAAACCCCAGCACCGGCCAGCGTCGTTCTGGCATCGAACAGCCTTAGGTCACCGAGTATTACAGCCTCGAAACCTCCTAGAAGATATTGCCAGGAATGCCCAGGATCCAGAAAACATTTTTAAAACGAAACAGACTGCCCCCCCTTTTTTTCAGGCTTTGACTAAGTAAAACTTCATAGAACTAGACCTGGCGGGTCCTACAGATGCTTACAAACCCTTGAAATCCCTAACACCCCTTCTAAGGCATTCCAACACTGTCCTACTCCCTGCTGAGCTCTTCCAGGTCTCACGCCCCACATCCTGCTGGGTTACAGGGCGACACAACTCACCCCAGCTCCGACCAGCGTCGCAGCAGCAGCAACCCTTAGCTGTCCGGTAGGATGCCCACCCCAAAGCACCCCCAGATCTCTCTACCAGGCCTCATGCTCCTGCATCAACAGGTCACAGGGCAACACCCCAGCTCCGGCCAGCGTCGTTCTGGCGTCGAACAGCCACAGGTCACTAAGTATAACAGCATCAAAAACTACCTAAGGAGAGTCGCTAGAAACCCCAAAAGCCCAAAAGCATTCTTAAGACCCCTGAACAGCCATCCGTAAAAGAAAAAAGGGGGGTCGAAACTAAATACCAGTCCTCCTAAGATCCCCCCCCTCAACCCAAGAGCCGTCGGGCTTGGCTTTCGGTCCTCGAACCAGAACTCACTTCGTCTCATACCCCCTTCTGCTTGGGTAACAGGGCACCGCAACCCTCCCAGTACCGACCAACCTAGTTCTGTCGGTCCCTCGACAATTCCCATAGCGACAAACCCCTAACCGGTTACAGGGTCAGAACCCCGGCGCCGCTTGTGTTGGACGATCTGGTTATGCCTTCCACCCTCGGCATAATTCCATGAGCCTCAAGTTCCCCCCGGGTCACAGAGTCAAACTCCAGCACCGGCCCATGTCATCCCAGCCTCGTCCTCCTGACCTAGTCACCTTCACCGACATCCCTCCTCTGATTGAAGGCCGCCTTTCCTCTCTCCCTTACCTCCTTTTTAGTTCCCCCCCCTCCTTCCTTAATCAAATCCAAAACGAAAGGAAAGATATCCAGAGCCAACTTGCAGTTATATGAAATCAGAAATTTTATAGAAACTTTTATAGGAATTTATTTGAAGAGTCTTTAGAAGTACTTTTGACAGCACCCTGTCATTTGAGATGTCCGCAAACGGACTTGCGATTGTATAGAATCAGAAGTTTTTTTTTTTTGAAGGTATTTTAGGAATTTATTTGAAGAGTCTTTGGAAGTGCTTTTGACAGTAGCCTGTCATTTGAGATGTCCAGAAACGGACTTGCGATTGTATAGAATCAGAAGTTTTTTGAAGGTATTATAGAAAATATTTCGAGAGGACAATTTGGAGAATAGTTGAAGATAGAGAAAAGAAATCCATGAAAGGTAAGGTAGAGAAAGGAAATCCACGAAAGGTATTATCGGAAATTATTTCGAGAAACCATTTGAAGAATAGTTTGAAGATAACCTAATCGTTTATGGAATCCATCAACAGATTTTCAAATCGGCTTCGATCAGATGAATACGAGGGAAAACAAAACAGATAAAAAACCAGACACAAGATCAACGAAAAATTTGTGAAAAATTACCAACCCACCACTGAAGCAGATTAACAGGCTACCGATCGCAGTGCTCGATCAATAAGAAGGTACCACTGTAGAAACACGCCACGAGATAATACTGCAGCCTTCCACAGCTCCAGTCAGTTACCTTCTCTCGATTCTTGAAAGATCAATAGCCCGGAAAATACTGTCCACCTCAGTAGCATGGTTCAGGTACTTGTATAGTCTTGGGGAAGCGGAGCGCAAAAGCAAACTACCCCTTCTTCAACCCTCCTTCCATCGCCCAGACCCAACCCCAGCGCCTTCGGGGGAGAAAAACCAAGCGTCCCCCCATCTGCTAGCTACCTGGCATCAACTGCCCTCCACAACATCAACGCCAGCACGAAGGCATGAACAGCCATCCTCGACCCAGCAAGCCGATGGATGGTATGGCCGCGCCTCGTCAAACCCGTCAACGAGTTTACCATAGGGGGTCCAAACGATTGGAAGGATCATTCGCCCGCCACATAGAACAGCCGAGTTGAAGAAGAGAAGAGAGGCCCACGTTATCCGTTCACTTCGCAGCTCGTGCTCCGACACCCTATGAAGCCCTCGCGCGGCACCATCTTCGCTCTTCGAAGAACCCTCCCGCCGCGTCCGCCACCGCGTACGATGACTTCCGGAGCCCGGCCGGCGCGCCACCATCGCTTCTTCTTGAACAACACTCCCGCCGCCCGCTACAGCGCCCGGTGACTTCCGGAGCCGGGCCGGCAGCGCTGCGCCCCCGGTAGCGCTGCGCCGCCCTTTCATTGGTGTATCGGAAGAAGTCTAAACTACAGTCGCCTGGTGCATCTGGATACTAATGCTGGGTACAGCTCCTTGTAATATCAATGGAAAGGATGCAATGATCAGTATGCACTGGAGACTGCATTTCCGAGACTCCAGTCCCATGGAATACAGCCTTTGCAAGCAACGACACTAACGGACCTGCGGGAGTTCCCTGCCCTACTGTGAAACCTGGATTTTTTTTTTATTTTTTATTTTTATTTTTATTTTTGTAAATAAGGGCCTAGTGCCCAAGGCTTGTATTGACATTTGAGAACATAGAGGCCGGGGTCCTCACAGTCTGACGTTTATTTGTGCACAAATATTTCTAGTCCACATTGTATTTTGGACGTTTCAACCTCCGTTTCTTCGGATTGGCGGTAGTCTTAAGGTGATCTTGGTTTTATAAGCAAATGGAGTTGGATTCATATTTCGAACATGTGTGTGCTGTACTTGACTGTCTATTAGATTAGATTGCTGTGAACCAGATTGAGGATGTCGCCCTTCATCACCACATTACTTGGCCAGATAATAAGGTTGACATAAGGCTGTTCGCTCTTTGTGTCCTTTTTTTTTTTTTTTTTTTTTTTTTTGGACAAATGCTCCAGTCTATCCGCGGGGAGCAACACGTGCTGGGAACCGGGCCCAGCGTCCCATATAGAATTATTGTTTGGGAATATTGGATTTACTCAACGTAACTAGGAGCAGCGTCACCACAGGCAGCAGTGAGAGGGCATCCAGTGGTGGTGGGAATGCGTTCAGCCCGTAGTGAGCATAAGTGGGGGTAGCACTGGCTATGCAGGGGCAAACTTGGTTTGTGCCCATTGGGATTGGCACAGTATTCATAAGAAATCCAAGGGCGCGTGGTGGGAAACCTGTCTCGGCAATCCAGGCCCCTTCAAGCTGGGCTACGCTCTAGAGACATAAAACTGAAACAAGTGTGGTATTCTGTTTGTCTATTGGGGTCGTATTTCTGTTTTCCTTTAATCTTAGACTGGATTCGTATGCTCGTTTGGGGTTCTACAGTCTTCCTTACACCTTTCTTCTCCGTCTTCTTAGGGATTGAAGTTTCGGAAATGCATTCATTCTCATCAGGTAACACCACCAATAACAACCATTTCTTTAAAACGGACACCGTATATTTTTTGAACAAAATTGAAACCTACTATGTGGGTAGCCGCACAACGGAGGCAGTGGGAGTGCTACTGTCAGTGGTGGGAACGCTAGTCGCCTGTAGTTAGCGTAAGTAGCGAAGGAAGCAAACTTGAACTGTATCCATGCTGATCTCGGGACATTGAAAGCTGGTATTATTGAAGATCTAAGGGTGCGTGGTGGGAAACCCATCTAGGTGGTTCAGGCTTCTTCGAGTTTAGAAATCTGATTATGTTAGATTAAGAATGAGTTACTGCCTGAGAGGCTACATAGCATCTGCGAGCGGCGGCACTACAGTGGCAGTGGGAGAGCACCTGTCAGTGGTGGGAATGCTACTCGTTTGGAGGAAGCAAGCTTGAACTGTATCCATGGTGATCTTGGTTCGTTGAATGTTGATGCCTATGAAGATCCAAAGGTGTGTGGTGCGAAACCCATCTAGGCGGTTCAGGCCTCCTTGAGTTTACAGATAGGTACTTGCTCTCTGTTCTGTAAGATCTTGAAGTGAAGCTGGGTAAGACTCCCAGACAAATAGTAGGATTTTTTTTGAGTAGTTCCTGGTTATTTTCCTCCCTTTATTTCTGTTTCCGAATTTTTTTGGTCCAGTTGCATACTTTCTTTGGAGTTGCAGACCATGTGGGGACGCTGGACCCAGTTTCCAGCAGAAGCGTCACTCCCGGGTTGAGATGTTGAGGGATTCCCGGCCTCATTCGATTACTTTTATAATATAAGCTGCAACTTATAAAATAAAAAAAAAAGAGAAACTGCTGCAACGGCCTCAAGGTATACTTGCATATGGACCTTTCTAGAAAGTTTTGCTCCAGTTGCTTACTTTCTTAAGTTTCTTTGGAGTTGCTGACCATGGGAAGCTGGACCCGGTTTCCAGCACAAGCGACACTCCCGGGCTGAGTTGTTGAGGGATTCCCGGCCTCATCTGATCACTTTGATAATATAAGCTGCAACTTCAAAAAAAAAAAAAAAAAAAAAAAAATAATAATAATAATAATAATAAAAATTTCATGTGTCTAGGGTAGTGCAGCGAGGCCCATCATCATTGAGCTGACCGGGCCCAGGCAATTCAGAAATATATGGTTTTCCTCATCAAATACCTTCATGGGGATTCCAACTCCGATCTGTATTTCAGCAGTTCATGGGTGTGCCCACGGGCTCGCCCACTGAGCCCGGCTCTTGGGTGTGCCTCAATTTTTTGAGACAAAGGTACTGCCCTTTGTCTAAATAGGCCC
>BFEA01001008.1:59708-71226 GCA_003427395.1 Chara braunii
AAAAAAAAAAAAAAAAAAAAAAAAAAAGTCTGTGCTGCAGAGACCATTCTGCGGTGACCGTCCATCCTTCCACCGCCAGCAGCTGCTTGCTAATATTTGAATCACCACAAATTTGTGCGCCCATTCCAACAACAAAAACTAGAGAAGAAGCTGGCGGGAGGTCTTCCCCACCAATGTAACATAATTATGTACTATGTACGCATGCTCAGCACTACCGTCTTCACCCGAATAGAACGCCCGGTCATTATAGCCGTACCTGTACTGAAAATTGCACCAGACCGGGCGTTCTATTCGGGTGAAGAGGGTAGGGTCGAGGTCTTACAACAGCCACTCTTCTGCAACCAATGGCTCAAAGATGGCACGGACAAACCATTGTCGTTGACAGGACAAGCTGGACCCAAAAAAAAAGAAAAAAAAAAGAAAAAAAAAGAAAAAGGAAAAACAGACGGGAGCTGGACCACCTGGCTCAAAAGAGGAGACGCAGCAGCTCTCCTATGGTTACAGTCGTTACAAGTAGTCGCCTCAGCCACCTGGCTGAACTCCAGACAGATGAACGATTCTACAGAATGTACACGCTGTAACTGGGCATGGGAAACAACTCCACACCATGGCTACACTGCCCAGTCTGGACTAGACTTTGGCAGTGGTGGCGCCATCACTGGAAAAAATTCTCAGGGAAGCCCCCTGATCAGTCAGTTGTGTGGTCCGACTGCTGGATTTTAACAGGGATTCCGAAGGCGGAATGATCTCTAAAGCCATTTGAGAAAGGTTGGGAGTATATTGCTCAAACATGCAGGGGGCTAATTATGGAAGTAATTTGGCAGGGAAGGAATGATACGCTAATCAGAGGAGAAGATTGGTCAGCAGAACAGGATCAGAATACAGTCAAACAAAAGATAAGGCGGATAATTATGGTTTCTAACACCTGGGCAGTGGACAGTCGTCTGACGAAAGTTACAACAGATTCAAAATTGGAAATTGGCCCGTGGTTGAGGGCTGGAGTGTTCGGAGACAATGGGGAGTCGACTATAGCCAGCAGACCTCAGTACTTGGCTGGGTAGTTTCTTTCTTTTTATTTCTGTTGGAACCTATCTGGCTTCTGGCTCCTTATTCATAAGGAGTGCCGATATAAGGGGCGCTGGATCCCGAATTGCCAAAGCTCCTTACCTCTGTAGCTAGATTCTTCCTTTAATTTCGGTTGCTTTTGGTACATCTGTTGTCGTCTCGAGTCCGCGGACATTTGATTTCCGTAGGTAGATTCGTCCATTTTATGCTGGTTGCTCTTTTTTGGTCCAGTGGCATTTGTTGTTTGAGTTTGCAGGCTGATGGGACGCTGGACCCGGTTTCCAGCACTGAGCCTAAACTGGGCAATGGCCCCAGAGTCTTCCGGGTTGTTTGTGGAGGATTCCCCGGCTCCGAGTGTTCAATTGTAATAAATGGAAAAAAAAAAACAGAGGAGACTTAGTGTGTCAGACACAACCCCTGCCAGTGTGGAACGGGCCCACGGGGAGCGGAGCAGCAGGAGCTCCAAGGCTGAGCTGTAGGGGAGGCACCTGAAAGGCCCTGAAGGGATATGACAACCTGCAGCAAAATTTAGACGCCCTCATAGTAACAGTCTATATCGCAGCGCTGGACCGCCCTGCTACACGAGGCGGCGCCCGTTTGGACGGAAGGAGAATGGGCCATATGGACATGGGAAGACACCCCCCCCCCACCATGGCACAGTCCTTTGTTTGAGAAGGGATGGGACCAAGGGGAGAATGGGGGGATTATGACGATAACATAAAAACATGATACGGAACACAGTTGAGGTGCCAAAACCGTTCGAGCACAGGCAGCAGTGAAACTTTGTCTTCTTAGAAAAGTTCAAATCATAGAAGAAAATGACTAGTACAGGATCTACAAGCCTGCCATGCCAAAACTTCAGGACCTCGAGTTCGACCCGGCAGAATGGGCTTGGGAACTGCCAACCTCCACCGGAGTGGAGCGCCAAGTCGATGTTACAGTACTTGACGACCCCCCGCCACTGGGCTACAGGCTGAGACGCCGAGCTGTCAAAACACACTACATAGTACGCACTGGCACAAAGGTGGGAGAAGCACGAACCTGGTGGGGTAGTACATACTGGCACAAAGGTAGGAGAACCCGGAGAAGCACGAAGCTCAACCTGGAGGGCTGGGACGACGGAGAAAGATTCCCGGGCACGCATTGCTGTCGACTCGCAACACCCGGATCAGAAGCATGCAGTGGCTCATTGTGTAGTAGTATGTCTACCACACACTCCCAGTTAACATAACAAGTGGCTGAGCAAGCAACGATCGCAAGCCACCAGGCATGCCCTAGACGAGACCTGCAGCGTCTGCGACCAGGGAGCGATGTCTGCTCTCCTGCCCGAAGGCACAACAGCTCTTGGACAAAGCCAACGGCGTCTTGGACTCCCTAGCAGGCACACCTCTCCCCAACAACCTGCTGGCCCTGCTCACGGGCTTTTTGCAGAACCAGCAGGCCACCGAAAGGTGGGAGCGGAGATTCTACAGAAGGATCTGCCCCTTGACGCTCTGGACAGTTTGGAAATGAAAACGCGAGGAGGCCATTGATACGCAAATCATACCTGGCCTAGTGCTACTGAAGGTCTAGTTACTGTACTACTCCAATGGGCCACCGGAAGAAGCCTGGGAGGGACTGATCCAGACACTCACTGCAGGTCTAGTACTACTGGGACCGCCGACTGGCACAAGCCCTAGCAGCTAGTAATCAGAAAAGACCCTGAGGCTCCTGAGAGGAGGGGCACTATCAACAACTTCACCCTCATATACTCAACTGGAGCAGTCAGCAAGGCACGAGACGAGCCCCGACCTGTTTGAAAAGTTCGCTCAGAGTTCACTGTCCCTCTTTCGGCCACTCAACTCGACTCGGGTTAAACTTAGTTTATCGCAGAACCAACCGGAGGCGTTTATCGCAGAACCAACCGGAGGCAAAGAGCACACAGTGGTATCATGGTGTGCAGCGGCAGGCAGAGAGGCTCGGCTGGGGCACCTGGCTGACAGAACAGGGCGGCCGGAAGTGGCCTCTCGCCATTAAGCAACTCGGGGTCTCCCGAGTTGTCCTGCCGCTGCAGGTTCAAACTTGAAAGATGGGGGTCAGTTGATGGCTACCCTCTTCACCCGAATAGAAAGCCCGGTCATTATAGCTGCATTTGGCCCAACTGTCAGTCCAGATGCAGCGATAATGACCGGGCGTCCTATTCGGGTGAAGATGGTAGGTACGAAGGTTCGTAGAAAAAGATCAGCAAAGCAATCAAGAACTTGATCTGCCAGTGGGGCTTAGGATAGTGGCAGGCCCTGCCAAGACAAGAGTGTCCATGGCGAGGACCCCCTAGTAGGGTCTTAGGGTTCTTGCAGATTCTGCCAAGGGTAGCTGCTACGGTCCACATCAATCCTGGGGTTTAGGGTGGTAGGAGGGGTCTGTCAAGAAAAGAGTGCCACGAAACACAAGTACCGTACTGATCTAAGCATATCCCAAACTTAAGGCCCAGCAGCTGAGAGGAGGGACCACCAGACAGAACCCCAATTAGCGCCACAGATATAAGTCTAGTGATGCAGTCAAGGACGGTCACCCCGGAGTCAACGACCTTCAAAAGTAAGTCAATGAGAACAGATTAGGCAGGAGTGAAGGGTGGTACATCCTTCCCTCGGAAGTAATCAATGCCGTCCACTCTCGCCTTCCAACCATAAAGCGGACGAGCGTAGGGTAGAGTACATGTATTCCTTTTGACTTGCAGGTGGAATAGGAACCGGATAGATGCTCCCCAGAATGGACAGGGAGCCAGAACCGTTGGGTTCTGTTAAAGAATGAAAAAGAAAAGAAAAAAAAGAAAAGGAAAAAAATTTACAGAAAGGACAAAGCTAGAAGTTCACGTACACATACACATGCCACACACACACAAACTGCGATTCGCTATGAACTGCCTCAGGGTTTCAGGAAAAAAAAAAGAGAAAAAACAACGAACTGCCTCAGAGTATGTCTCAGTGTTTTTGAACAAATAGTTGAAATAGGGCAATTGATCTCACACTCGTGCAAACTCAGGAATGGATCGGGGGCAAGGTCCCACATGCACGGATTACAAAATTCTGACCGTTGATCTGTGCTATCTACGGTCAATATCTCTTAATCCGTGTAAGTGGGACCTAGCCCCGGGAAGAGGAAATCCAGAGTTGAGTAACAGAATGGCTCAACCTTGTGTAGTATGGGTTTGACAAACTTAAACTCGGAAAAAAAAAAATAAAAAAAATAATGGACTTTCAGTTTGGCAAGGATGACTCCCCGAAGTATGCCCCGGAGCAGCTGACGGGAGATCTCGGGTCATTTCTCTATTCTTTCCAATGTTCTTTTCTCTCTTGAAGTTCCTTTCTTTTTTTGTTTTTGTTTTTTTTTGAGGGGGGGGAGAGGGGGGGAGAGAGGGGGGGGGGGGGGGGGGGGGAGAGAGAGAGAAGGAGAGAGAGAGAGAGAGAGAGAGAGTGTGTGTGTGTATGTGTGTGTGGGGGGGGGAGAGAGAGAGAGAGAGAGAGGGGGGGGGGGGGGTTTTTGAGGGAAGACCGGTGTCCCCTACTTGAGGGGGTGATAAGAGCAGCCCCCACTAGTAGGTGCCTCCAGTTGCTGACTGTTGCTCCATCTATTGGTGGGCGTGCTGCACCTGCTGGAAAACGGGCCCGCGCGTCCCCTTACAATCGTCGCGAACGTGCCTCAGAAGAAGCTGCAAAACGTGACAGCTTTGCTCCCACCAGCATTGATTGCCGCGGACCCTCCGAGGGATTGACTGAGTGGGCTAGTATCTCCCACTACAGTAACCCTCCTTCACAAAATGAAGACCGGAATGATGTCCGCCTCTTATCATGGTGTTTCGAGCACTGGGCACACCACCTTCTTTGCCGTGGAGTCTGATTGCTTCTGCTCTTTGTGGAAACCAGCTGCATGTAAAGAGCTGACTGGGCTTTGCACGGCAGCCACAGCCTCCGGAGGGGCGCCAGAGAACAGGGCTGTTTCTGCAGTTTATCTCAGCCGACTTAGAGCTAGGGCAAAGGTTTGGGTTTGGTTTGAGGGGAACAGTTAAGGATATTTCAGCAGTCACACAATATCTCAGCAAGGGTGAGTGGGTGCAGTGGGAAGGGGGATCAGGGAAGTCCGACGGGTGTCGTAGGGGAAAGGATGGTTCTATATTGGACCAATCCTTGACGATCAAACGATAGTCCCTAGATTCTGCCCTCTCATGCTGCCGCCTTTCTATGCTGCTTCCACTCCGCTCCACTCCACTCCACTCCACTCTAGATATCCATCGTCCCCTGGCTCCCCCCAGCCAGTCCGTAAAGAATGAAGTGATCAGTTGGTAAGGCGTTCAAGCAGCACTCAGGAGGTCATGTGTTCAGCTCCCATTGGCCCCACGATAGTGCCTGTGGCATGCTTGGTGTCTTACCTTCGAGATGGCCAGTTGGGAAGCAAGTGCGCGGTATCTCAGTGGGCAGAGCTCCGGTGTTGCAACGGGGAGGTTGTGGTTTCGACTTTGTCGACCAACAATTTCCCCCGAGCACAATTGGTTGGTGTAGGTTGCACCCCACGTACTTGTCCCAAGCCTGGCATAGCGCCTTTACAGACTAATGACCTCAGTAGCTTAGTGGGTAGAGCTCTGATATTGTAACTCAGAGGTCCCGGGCTCAACTCCATACTATGCTCATTCATCATCATGATGTCTATATACACTGTTTGTCATATCAGCTAGGGATGATCCTCTGGACGGATTTGGGTGGGGACGTGTGCCTTTCCTGCAGGAGAGTTGATGTGGGATGGATGCTACTCTCCCTTGGGCCGGAGAGTGGTAAGGGGTTGTTTGGGTGCATGGTGATACCGTGGCAGTCCTAGCTAATGCCGATTCTAGAGGTGTGTCCTACTCTCGATGGCTGTAGACCCATTCTAAGGGGTGAGTTATCAGCGGTTGGTCGGGGATAGTTGTACTAGTTGATGAGGGTCGAGGTCTCCACCATTACCGCTGGTCGATTCTCCCTAGCAAACAGACATAAGCAAGGCTCATTTGTAGTAGAAAGCAACCTCATACATCCATGCAGACTATGATATCACACTAGCTCACATAACAATCAATCACATCATAACCAGCATATTCAACAACCAACAGTAGTCGTATATCAACCACGTTGTGCTGGGTCGGTGCTTAGAGAGAGGTTAGGGGGCTCATGGGTTAGACCTTGGTTAGCGGACCATTAGACACTGCCTATAGGCTATAGGTGCCCTCACTGCTCATGGGACTAGTTGAGAAGTCCACACCTATAGCTCCCGACGTACCCGTATAGACGAGGCTCGTATGCTAGTGCCTCAACTGGGGCTTGTATGCTAGTGCCTCAACAGCGTCAGTGCCCGCATCAGCTCTCTGGTCAGGTTGCTTTAGTAGAGACTGATGTTCCTCGCTTGAGGTAAGATAGAAAAGGAGTGGGGGTGCACCAGGAGATATATCGAGAGAGATGGTAGGATGGGAGTCTCGTGAGTATGGGAAAAAAAAAAAAAAAGAAAAAAAAAAGAATGAGGTGATGGCTTGGTCTATATGAAGCAAGTTCCTGGGCTTATAGTTTAATTGGTTCAAACTCACCTCTCATAATGGTGATATTGTAGGTTCAAATCCTACTAAGCCTATCTGGATTCTGGGTGTATAGCTTAGTTGGGAGAGCATTGGGCTTTTAACCTAATGGTCGCAGGTTCAAATCGGATTCCTGCTATACCCATATCTCTGCTCATTTGCAAGGGGTCAAGATGGGGTTTTAAGGTTGCCATTTCCGCATTATTTCCAACTGTACCTGCTGCTTGATCTGTTCTGTTAGCTTCGATCCCTCTGCCAGTACCCCTTCCAGTGCCAGTAGGCAGCGCTGCCACCAAAGCCCTCAAAGAACCGCCCTGCCGCGCCCTAATCTGAACATATTTTCTGCAAACTTTAAGGTATACGCCTCATCAACCTGCGGCCAGAATCCCACTAAAACAACCCTCCAAGTCCAGCGCCATGGTAAGCCGGGCACCATCTTCCTCCAGATCCTAACAGTCTGGTCGCCGCTCTGCTCCCTTCCCTCCCCCCTGTGGCCCTACAGGAGGTCGAGAGGGGAGCGACCGGGGGATCGACCAGAACCGGTCGTCCAGCCATGTCAACGGGTGAACATCTGGAGATGCCGAGGCAGCCAGGCAGGACAGGTGCTCGAGGGAGTTTCTCTTGCATAGTTTTTGAGATTTTTCTGTTCTCTGTTTCTATAAATTCTTTTACTCATTTCTCATCATGTAGCTCATTTTCCATAACATCTTCTCTTCCCAGTTTGCATCTTTAAATCCAAAAATCGCTCAACAACAAAAGAAAAGAACTCCGAATTGCTCGGGTGACAGCCTTCCTGAAATGAGCTGTGGTTCCAGAAATGCCCTTGATGGCAGGGGTGGGGGGAGGAGGCGGGGGGGTGAAGGGGGGCGGCGAAAGGTTAGCGTCCAAAAATGATGGTGAGTGGTGTTTCGTGGGACCCGGTTCTGATTGACAACATCTTGGGGGCTGACCGTCATCACAGGTCTGAGACCTGTTTATCTTCCCCTCTTCCTTTTTTGTACCTGCCTCCATGTGATAGCAGTGGATGGATAGGTAGATAGGTAGATAGGTAGATAGGTAAATAGGTAGATAGGTAGACAGATAGACAGATAGATAGGTAGATAGGTAGATAGGTAGATAGATAGATAGATAGAAAGATAGACAGATAGACAGATAGACATGTAGATAGGTAGATAGGTAAATACGTAGACAGATAGACAGATAGACAGATAGACAAATAGACAAATAGCTCAGTGGTTAGAGCACCGGTTGGAAATGCGCGTTGTGGTATGAGGTTGCGGGTTCAAAACTCAATTGCAGCCTTGTGCATGGACACCGGCAAGGCATTAGAATGACGCACGGCTGGACACACACCCCCTTGGGCTGACGCACGGTAAGCTTATACAGACACTGCCTGCGCACCACCCAAGGGTTGTCCATGGTGTTGTATGTCGGGTCTTGATGCTGCGTGGGTTGCTTGTGGCTGTTGCTCGTKGTTGTTCTGTTGATCTCCCCAGTCTGGCATATCACACACAGGGGCCGTTTGCGATTGTCGCTCAAATGGTAGTCTTCAGGTCACATGTCATAGATCACGGGTTCGAGTCTGGCTTGGGACTTTGGGGGGTCTCTTGTCCAGCAACTGGGATGGGGGGGTCTATCAGGTATATGACTGGGTCAACTCATGCATGACTTAGCTCTAGGGTAGGGTAGGGATATAAGTCGCTCCGGGTAGTCTTAGTTCCGCCTAGCCTTGGGTAAGCTAGGGGAAGGACGGTAGGATGTGTCCACCGGCACTGGCCTGACAGTTACACAGAGGCGAAGATCTCTCTTCTGTCTGTCCGTCTACCAGTCTATCTCTCTGTCTGTTTATCTGTCTCTGTCCTTCTGTCTCTGTCTTTCTGTCTCTGTCTACCTTCGTCTCTGTCCAACGGAATTTTCTGCATGATCACAAACATGATTGTATGTATAACCAAATTAGATGTTTTTTACTTCTTCTATTTTTTTGCATGTTTCGTTTATATGCATGATACTTTAATATTTCACTATCATTTCTCATATCCATTGATTATCCTATTGTTTTTTGCACTATTGCACGACATATTTTGTCCATAATCTTATCAAGTATCTCGTGTCCTTAAATTATTGCAACCACAACGTATATTATATGTGATGACAAACTGCAGTCTTCGACCACAAATATTGTACTTAAGCACGTATGTCACATTTTATATGCTTTCTTCACTCATACCACTACAAACGTGCCCAGCACAATGCGCAATTGTCTTTGTCCTACTAACTCTTACCTGTCCGGAATCGTTGCCTCCTACAAATAAATACAAGCTTTCATATCCCTACACACGAATAATGGCTACGTGTGTCGAGCAGTCATTGATCAATTGTTACCATTTCTTTGATTTCTCACCATTTCCTCGCCATGGCAATTCGATCGGTCATTGATCAATTGCTACCTTACACGTGTTCCATACTCACGTTCTCGTATGCTATATAACTTCATTTTTTTTCCCTTCATTGTCCAAACCTACTTCACATAACTTCGGTCTACCCAACACAATGCGCAATTGTCTTTTTCCCACCATCTCTTGCCTATCCGTAATCGTTGTCTCCTAGAAATAAACACAGGTTTTCATATTCATATATACGAATAATGACAACATGTGTCGATCGGTCATTGATCAATTGCTACCATTTCCTTGATTTCCTACCATTTCCTCGCCATGGAACTTCGATCGGTCATTGATCAAATGCTACCTTACACGTGCTCCAAACTCACGTTTTCGTACGCTATATAACTTCATCGTTTTTCCTTCATTGTCCAATCCTACTTCACATGACTTCGGCCTACCCAGCACAATGCGCAATTGTCTTTTTCCCACCATCTCTTGCCTATCCGTAATCGTTGCCTCATACAAATGAACACATGTTTTTATATCCCTACATACGAATAATGGCTACGTGCGTCGATCGGTCATTGATCAATTGTTACAATCTCCTTGATTCCCCACTATTTCCTTGCCATGGCACTTCGATCGGTCGATGATCAATTGCTACCTTACACGTGCTCCACACTCACGTTCTCGTACGCTATATAACTTCACATTTTTTTCCTCCTCTATCCAATCCCACGTCACATAATTTCGGCCTACTGTGCTCCCATGACACATGTCAGTGAATCTCATTCATACGTCGAAACAAGTGTGTCACGTTGTCGACCGGTAGAAGGGGTCTGCCGGCACGCCGACCAAACCCTAAATCTCGCGCCGCGTCTATCACCCACGGGAGGGTTGGTCGGGGCTCCTGTAACCTGCAAGAAATCAACCTCGTAAGTATCACCAAAATACGCTAACACCGCAATATAAGGCAGGAAACTGCTGACGACGAAACAATTCGTAGAAATGATCGAAAAAAATGTTTTGATTTAGTTCAAAATAGTATGATAGTTCGCACTGTGACCAGGCCTTGGGTCTCGCCCATAGCACGGGTCTGTAAAATCCGTCTCAGTCCCAACAGAACCCAGCCCCCGTCACGAAACAGGCTTGATACGACAAATAGGCTCGACACTTGTCGGAGAGGCGATATCTTGGTTTACCCGGGTGCGCGACTAGGACCCGTCCTGGGTCTAGATCTGGTCTAGTCCGGTCGGTTTGATCTTGTCTGATCTGGTCCGTCCGGGTCTGATACGGCCTGGCCGTGTCTGATCAGGTCTGTTGTGATGCTGCCTGGTTTAGTCTAAACTGGCCTAAACTGGTTTGATCCGGTACGGTCGGGTCCGATCTTATCTGGTCTGACCTGTTCGGATCCAGTGTGGTCTGGTCTGGTCCGTGTCTGTTCCGGGTCCGATCTGCCTTAGCCGGTCTAGTCCGGCCTGACCTGATATGGCCTACCAGTCCGGTCTGATCCGGTCTGAAGCAGTCCGCTCTCGTGTGGCTTGTTCCCGCTCAATTTGGTCCGATCCGGTCTGATGTAGTCTGGTCTAGTTCAGGTGTGATCCTGTCTAGTCCGGTCTGCCTTGGTCTGATTCCGTCCGGTCTGTCCCGGTCTGGTCTGATCTGGTTCGGTCTGAACTGGATCAGGTCTGACTTGATCTGGTTTGGCCAGGTGTGGTTCGGTCTGATCTAAAGCGGTCTTGCCTGCTCTGGTCATGTATGATCTAGTCTGATCTTTATCTGATCTAGTCTGGCCCGGCCTGATCTGGCTGGTCTGGTCTGTTCTAAGCCCGGTTTGGTCTGAAATGCTCTGGTCTAATCTGGTCTGGCCCAGGTCTGATCTGGGCTGGGCTGGTCTGTTCTGAGCCCGGTCCGGTATGAAATGCTCTGGGCTTATCTCGTCTGGCCCGGGTCTGATCTGAACTGGTCTTGGTCCGGATCTGGTCTGATCCCGTCCAATCCGGTCAGGGCGAGCTCTTAAGTCAGACTGTGACTCGGCGCTCCTGCGCCCGCCCGCTGGCGCACGCCTGTCCTTCGTTCATTCGCCCTTGATTGAACCTCCTCACTCTGGGGTCCCGAGCACGGAGCGGAAATCACATTGCGCTCGATGTGTAGAGTCTGACACGTGCAGTCAAGCTCAACGGGGTCTTCCTTCCCCGCAGGTTTTTCCAAGCCCGTTCCCTTGGCTGTGGTTTCGCAGCATGGTAGTTAGGGACAATGGGAATCTCGTTAATCCATTCATGCGCGTCACTAATTAGATGACGAGGCATTGGCTACCTCAAGAGAGTCATAGTTACTTCCTCCAATTACCCACGCCTAGTTGAATCCCTTCTCTTTCACATCCAGAGCGCTGGACAGATACCACACTGCGCCAGCATCCGTCGAGACCACCGCGCTGCCTTGTATGATCGGCCTATCCCCTCGGTTCCAAGTCTCTCTCTCTCTCTCTCTCTCT
>BFEA01001008.1:79908-93039 GCA_003427395.1 Chara braunii
TCTCTCTCTCTCTCTCTCTCTCTCTCTCTCTCTCTCTCTCTCTCTCTCTCTCTCTCTCTCTCTCTCGCTCGTGCGCAGAACTCCGTTTCCCCTGTGTTGATCTCAGCTTCCGCGTGCTGCTTGTCCTGCCCGTGTGCTCATCTCCCTCGTGAGGGAAATGAACCTGGTCTGCGATCCCGACCAGATGCGTCTCCGGACTGCGTTCCCCTCTCTCTCACACAGCTCCTCTCACTTGCATCCGCGCGCAGCTCCTCCAACATCGCGCGCAACTCTCTTCCACCCGAGCGCAGGCTGCACAACCAAGATTGGTCCGCTCAGCCCTTTCCGCCCATGCACAACTTTGTATTTCGCGCGCAGCAGCTCCGCACACTTACCCCGTACCTCTCAAGACTAGAGTTAAGCTCGTCAAGATCTTCTCCCCTCCCCGTCGATTCTGCCAAGTCCGTTCCTTTGGCTGTGGTTTCACACGATGATAGCTAGGACAGAGAGAATCCCGTTGATCCGTCTGTGCCCCTTCGACCGTGGTTTCGGAGGGATGTAGATAGGCGCAGTGGGAATCGCGTTGGTCCACTAATGCGCATCACTAATTAGGTGACGTGGCACTTTTCCCTTTCCCGCCGATTCTTCCAAAGTCGTTCCCTTGTCTGTGGTTTTGCAGGATGGTAGATACGGACGAAGGGAATCCCGTTAATCCAATCACGCACGCTTTGACTAACAGTCGAATTCTCCTTGTCTGCTCCAGTTTCTCCCTCCCTCTCTCTCTCTCTCTCTCTCTCTCTCTCTCTCTCTCTCTCTCACGTGCGCGCGCGCGTGCACGCGCGTGCTCGTTCTCACTCTCCCATCGGCTCAGTCGCCATTCCCACACACTCTCATCTCCCATCGTACTCCGCCACATGCAGCGCACCTTTTCACTCCCGTAGCGCTGAAACTACCCGTTCATCCCCAAATCCGACCCCATCATCAGATTCGCCCAGCCCTAGAACCCCAACTTCAACTCCTCCTTTGCCTGTTTTTATTAAGAGATGGCGTGGCACTCCCTTTCCATTGCGCCATATCCGCTTTGTCAGGATCTTTGTTCTTGGCATCGAACGTACCTGGCGAGTATCCGGGCCCAGGTTCACCCCTGCTCTTTCGCCCTTCTATCCAAGTCCGATGAACGATTCACACGTACCTTCATCAACTTGCACTCGTTTCCCTTCCCTCTCTTGCTTCGAGCTCTCTTGTTCTCGATAGCCAACCCTCTCGCTTAGTGACGTTCCCTCTTGCTCCCGTTCTCTCAGCCACGTGGCTCTCTTCGTACGTGCGCTGCCCGTTCCTTCGTTTGTAGTTCCGCAGGATGGTAGAAAGAGACCGGAAATCTAGTGATCGTGTCTGATGACCTGCGCGCCTGATCCTACTTGTGATGGCGCGCGGTCATCCGCACAATGATCCTTGTAGAAATGGCGCTCCCTCTTCCACACGATGTGGTCGCTGATTAGTTCCCTTCCCTTGACCAGTACGCGTGCCCCCGTGTTCCGCTCATTCCCATTGGTCATCCTCCCATTCGCTCCTGCACCATGCACCTGTCTGCAGTCACGTACCTCTCGTAAACCCCATGCCTCCCTCCGGTTTGAGGCCCATGCGCCTATCTCGTGCGCTTTCCAGAGTGTCCGTGCGTTTCCGGGCCAACACACACCGTGTGGCCGCCCGTGCACCACTCCATGCGTAAGTCCGAATACCCCCTCCGTTGGTGTCCTCTCGTTCGCTGCTGATCAGCCCTTTCCCACGTGTGGCCCTCGTGCGCCTCAGGTGCACGACTGTACCTGTTTGCTCGTGCGTTCCAAACATTCCCCCGTCCAAGAAGCAGTGCGCGAGGGGCCAGCGCACTCCCGTGTGCTTGCCAGTGCGCCCTTCCCGTGCACAAGTGAGAGTCCCCTTGAGAGTGAGCTCTCTTGGGCTTATAAAGTTTGCTGGTCCAATGGTACCCGCTTCCAACAGCCAGCGGTCGATTCGTGTCGGGAACTTTGCAGCGGCCCGGTACCGTACCTCCTCCCGAACCTAGGCCCGGGCCTATTTGGTCCCCCGAAAGGTTCTCTTGCGAAGAGGGTCTTTTTGTCGGGTATCGGGCCTTTTGCAGCGCCCTGGTACCGGGGCTCTTTCCGAGCCTGAGCCCGAGCCTGTTCAGGCCTTAGCGGTCCCCACACGAAAAGTATCAAGACCTCACCAATTTCCGAGGGCCCGGCCTTGGAAATGAAGTCACGGCCTGAGGCCTCTTTTTCCATCTCCCCCGGTTCTCGCCGTCCGTCTCGTCCCCTATTCGACCCGCCTCAACCGAACGCTTGGCATGAGCCTGTAAGACGCCGTTCTCCGGTAACTATATTCCAACGGCCGCGGTGAGTTCAGCCACCTGATCGGCACGTCGCTGTCTCGTACCAGAATTCCCTGTTTTCAATTGAATTAATAATTCATCTGACAACCGTTGATTCCAGGGAAAATCCCACCCCGGTCGGTCAGCATTCCGCCACAGTCTAGTCCGGGCTTGGTTTTCCCATATCGTCCAACCACCATTCGTCTGTCGTTTCCGTGAGCTCGGTTGAAAGACAAAAACACACTGGAAAATATCGTCTCACGAAATCCGATCTTTGGCAGTAGTCTCTTTGAAGGAAGTAAAGGGCGGTGTAAGGCTTGAGCCGCCCGACAACGTCTATAATTGTTTTTGTCTTTGTTTTATTGATGTATTTTGTTGCTCCATAATCGTCGAATGTTTGAAGCACCTTCACAACAATTGTCCCAATGACGGATGTTGTATCTCGCACGAACTGTATCATGGCATCTCTTACAACGTTACAGAAAAGTTGGGCGTGGCGAGATACGGCATATGCCATATCATCTACATCATCGTTTTGATGAGGCTTCCGACGATCGATCCTTGTACAACAATACGGCATTCCATGCCGTGCTTCAAACGCAATGCATAGTATTTGACCACAGTCGCGTGTTTCGTTGTCAAATATCCAACCGCCTCTGTAGAAAACATTATTTCATCGCTGTGCCCCGGTTCCCCAATAATTTGACAACGGGTCGCATGTCTTATCCATCTTTGACATCTTGCGTTGCATTTACGGAGGCCATAAGTCAAAAGTGGGGTATATCATGGTCTCGTGAAGCGTGCGGAGCCCAACCGCTGTCATTCGTTGCATGTGTCGAAATAAAATAAGTTGATTGTAGCGTATGGGTGTTCCCCATTTAATTTTGTCAACATGACAACTCATATTGACCTCGGCGTCCATAGTCGTAGTATCCAACCTTGCGGTTGCTGTAGAGATAATATAACACGAATGAAAGTTAGCTACGTCTCTCATCGGATAGCCCCTACAAAACCATCAGATTATGAGGTGGCAACATGTGTACCGATGATGACTGATGCGCACTTCATGTTCGAATGTTACATCATACAACATTCACTGTCGCGTTAGAATGTGCCTAGTGAACTGCCTCCAATGATTTCATTGCCTTGAATGCGTCATTCTTCCAGATTTTGAGGCCGGTTTCAAATATTTTTTCGCTCTTCCAGAAGTCACGATTTCGGAGGAAAATTCTGTACATTTTTTACTTAATTCAATTTCGCGATTTTAGAAACAAATGTCAGTCTTAACGAATTGTCAGTCCTTTTGCTTTTGCTTTGTGCTTCAAGGTTACTTTTGGAAGGTGGTCAAAGTGGGGGTGCTGGACCCGGTTTCCAGCAGACCTTTTTGATGATTTTTACCTCAGTCAGTTGGTATAAGAGAGTTCCTTATAAGCCAAACTGGGTGAGGCTGCCAGGACAACTCCGGGTTGAATTGTGAGGTCCCCGACCTCATCCCATTGATTTTGAATTTGAAATACTACTTTCTAAAAAAAAAATAAAAATAAAAAAATTGAGAGTCCCTCAAGGGTTCGGCCAAGGACGCTTGAAAACGCACGAGTTGTCCTTTGAGAGAAGATTAACATGGCCCTTGCGCAATGATAAGCCTCGCTCAGGCTCGCTGCACTACTCTTGAATCTTTAGAAATCAAGAGTTCATCACGGCTGCACTACTCTTGAATCCTTAGAAATCAAGAGTTCATAAGGCGCCATCCACAAATTGTACAAGAACTTTTGTGAACGAGTTTTTGCCAATTTTGGAAGAAAATGCAAAAAAAAAAAGGCATTTGCGGTCACCTCCAGAGGTGACCGCAAAATCCATTGCCCCGCCGCTTCCCAGACCGCCGACAAATGGGCACACGAATAGTACATTTGCGAAATTGCAAAATCCCTTGCCCCGTGGCTTTCCAGACCACTGACAAATGGGCACATAAATAATACATTTGCGAATTTGGTAGATCGGTATGACCGGCCTTTTCCCCTTTTTCTTGGAATTTTGGGAATAAACACTAAATTCATGAAAACCTAACAAAACTACAAAACCTAACATTTTTTATAGAATGAAAAAGTAAAAGTCAAACTTTTTTTTATGATACATAAAAGAGAGCGTTTTTAACTGTTTCTCGAGAAAGGAGGCAAAAAAATTGGCAAAAAATCTAGTGATTCTCAAAATGTGCAAGAAAATCCTTTCCAATAAAAAAACATGTTATAACACTATAAGTCTTTTTCAGTAGATTGAAAAAAAAACATAGATCAAATAAAACATTCTCTAAGGACTGCAATGCGAACTCGAAAGACGTTAAAAAAAACAGTTTCAAGTGAATACTCATTTATAGAACTATAAGTTATTTTTCACAGTTTAGTAAAAACCAAGTTCTGCGAGAACTAGTTTATAGAACTATAAATTAATATAATCCATTGTTAAGTTTACTGTAAAATCCTTGTCAAAAAATATATATTATGTAAAAGAAGAATTCAAACAACTTTTGCTTCGAGGACATTTTCAAATTCTTAGCCAACCACGATTCAAAATTAAAAAACGAAAAAATATTTTAATAAAAAATACTAAAAAACAATATATTCGTCCATGTATGAGGGAACATATCCAAGAGAATGTATACGTGAATAGGAGAATATATGTGAGCGTTTGAAAACCCCCTGAGTATGTTCATCGTACTTCATACCTTATAGAACTATAAACTTGATTTTTTTCAATAAACAAAAAATTGGGATATTTCGATTCTTGAACAAACGGTGTTTTGCAAGGTAGTGATTTTTTTGTAAAAAGACTTGCTTCTCTCCTCACCACTTCCAGTGGTTTTGAAAAAGTACACTTCTATTCATTTTTTGCGGTTAATTTATTTCACATAGAATGTTGTTCATGTAGGAGGCCTGAAAAATGTACTATCAGAATCTTTTAAAAAATGCGTGCAAACCTAACAATTTTTTTTGTTAGGTTTTCATGAATTTTATGTTAATATAGGTCCACGTGTGAGTATGCCCTAGCTCTTGATGTCGCGTCCTGAATTTCCATTCAAGCGCTGTGAGATTCACTCCCGAAAACGTTGAGAGCGAGTCATTGCTGCACGAACTATGGAAAAGTGCTCTTGGTTTGACGCTTCAAGAGATGTCAGAAACGACCCATAGGACGATCTCTTGAAGTTTCCTAAGTTCCCGCCTGTAGGGCCGTTTTCTTCAAACGAGGCTTACCTGTCCCTTAGTGCGGTTTGCAAATTCCTGAGTTGGGCTCCAGTCTCGGTTGACAAATCGTCGCTGCCCTGTTGTGTAGTGTCCGTCTGACATGGTGCGCCTGCACACGAGGGTCGTTTTCCAGGCCTTGCGTCCTTCAGGCTGAAAGCCTGAAATTCAGGCTAAAAGCCTGAAAACTAGGGCCTACAGGCCCTGTGACTTTTCAGCCTAAAAGCCTGAAAACAAGGGCCTACTGGCCCCGTGTCAGTTTCAGCCTGAAAGCCTGAAAACGAGGGCCTACAGGCCCCATGTCTGTTTCAGCCTGACAGCCTGAAAATCAGGGCCTACAGGCCCCGTGTCTGTTTCAGCCTGACAGCCTGAAAACCAAGGCCTACAGGCCCCGTGTCTGTTTAAGCCTGACAGCCTAAAAACCAGGGCCTACAGGCCCCGTGTTGTTTCCGCTGACAACCTGAAAACAAGGGCCTATAGGCCCTCACCCTTTTGCCAGAAGTTACCTGGAAACTTCCTGGAAGCTTCCTCAGGCTTTAGCCAAAAGCTACCTCGAAACTTCCCGGAAGCTTCCTAAGGGTCTAAGCACGTTTTGGCATTGGCCAGAGCAGCCTCCTGGACGGGCCAACACTATATAAGGCTGGCCTGCCCTGCAGGCTGCAGGTAGGCAGGAAGCAGTAGTCTTCAGGCTTCGGTAGCAGCACTCTGGAGGGAGCGCTGTAGTAGTGGAGTAGCGTTAGCCTTAGTCTTCAGCGCTGGGTGCAGTAGGTGGCTGTAGGGCGCCATAGCTAGATAGTACTAGAGAGAGAGAGAGGTTGGACGGAGGTCGAAGGTAATTACCTGCAGCGTCTTTGCTCCATCTTCGTCTTCGAGGTACCTGCAGCACAGCGCCAACTTCACAGCTTAGTATTTGGCTCGTAACAGAGAGAGAGAGAGAGAGTACTTCTTCTTCCTCTTCTCAATCCACCATCTCCCTCTCACCCTCTCATCATCTGACTTCACTGCATCAACAGACTACGAGAGAAGAAAGAGAGAGTTTGGTGACCTTCGATCCAGACTCGACTTTTGGGCTTCAGACATGGCAACGAGGGATTATTTAGGACTTGTGACAAAGACTTGGTGTTGGCGACATTCCCATCTCTCCCTCTCCTCTTCGTCTGATCCCCTCCTCTTCGTCTGTGTATGTCTGGACCTGGCGCTTCTTTCCTGTGTACAGCGCTAGGCTCCTTCACATCGTGCTATGAACATGATGTATGTTTGGTCTACGTTGAAACCTAGGTTGTTTTACCGGATGTCCGGGACCCCCCTGACCGTCCGGGATGTCCGACCGGACGTCTGGTCGGACGTCGGATCGGACAGGGGTTGTCCGACCTAGCGAAAAAAANGTTTTCCAGGCCCTGCGTCCTTCAGGCTGAAAGCCTAAAATTCAGGCTAAAAGCCTGAAAACTAGGGCCTACAGGCCCCGTGACTTTTCAGCCTAAAAGCCTGAAAACAAGGGCCTACAGGCCCCGTGTCACTTTCAGCCTGAAAGCCTGAAAACCAGGGCCTACAGGCCCCGTGTCTGTTTCAGCCTGACAACCTGAAAACCAGGGCCTACAGGCCCCGTGTCTGTTTCAGCCTGACAGCCTAAAAACCAAGGCCTAAAGACCCCGTGTCTATTTAAGCCTGACAGCCAGAAAACCAGGGCCTACAGGCCCCATGTCGTTTCCGCCTGACAACCTGAAAACAAGGGCCTATAGGCCCTTACGCTTTTGCCAGAAGTTACCTGGAAACTTCCCGGAAGCTTCCTCAGGCTTTAGCCAAAAGCTACCTCGAAACTTCCCGGAAGCTTCCTCACGGTCTAGCACGTTTTGGCATTGGCCAGAGCAGCCTCCTGGACGGGCCAACACTATATAAGGCTGGCCCGCCCTGCAGGCTGCAGGTAGGCAGGAAGCAGTAGTCTTCAGGCTTCGGCAGCAGCACTCTGGAGGGAGCGCTGTAGTAGTGGAGTAGCGTTAGCCTTAGTCTTCAGCGCTGGGCGCAGTAGGTGGCTGTAGGGCGCCATAGCTAGATAGTACTAGAGAGAGAGAGAGGTTGGGCGGAGGCCGAAGGTAATTAACTGCAGCGTCGTTGCTCCATCTTCGTCTTCGAGGTACCTGCAGCACAGCGCAAACTTCACAGGTTAGTACCTGGCTCGTAACAGAGAGAGAGAGAGAGTACTTCTTTTTCCTCTTCTCAGTCCACCATCTCCCTCTCACCCTCTCATCATTTGACTTCACTGCATCAACAGACTACGAGAGAAGAAAGAGAGAGTTTGGTGACCTTGGATCCAGACTCGACTTTTGGGCTTCAGACATGGCAACGAGGGATTATTTAGGACTTGTGACAAAGACTTGGTGTTGGCGACATTCCCATTTCTCCCTCTCCTCTTCGTCTGATCCCCTCCTCTTCGTCTGTGTATGTCTGGACCTGGCGCTTCCTTCCTGTGTACAGCGCTAGGCTCCTTCACACCGTGTTATGAGCATGATGTATGTTTGGCATACGTTGAAACCTAGGTTGTTTTACCAGACGTCCGGGACCCCCCTGACAGTCCGGGATGTCCGACCGGACGTCTGGTCGGACGTCGGATCGGACAGGGGTTGTTCGACCTAGCGCAAAAAAAAAAATTTAAAAAAATAAAATAAAATAAAATAAAAAATCATGTGGCTTCTACCTTGCATAAGGTGTATGCCACCAAACTTTTGGCTAATTTGAGCCAGTACAAAAAAAGATAAAAATCTTCAAAGTTTCTAATCCCCACCTATACCCCTCCTATCCCCACCAAAACCCCTCGTAAGCCCCCCTCCCACCCCAAAAAGCACCCTATCACCAAATGCTCCGAAAATTCTGAATTTTTTTATGGGGGGTCTCTATGGCATGCGCAACACTGTCATTTTTTTTCTTTTTTCTTTTTTTTTAATGCCAAAAAGTGGTTGTTCGGGATCTCGGACAACCCCTCTACCGGACGGTTGGGGGACACGTCCGACCAAGACGTTCGGCCATCGGACGATTGGTAACCTAGGTTGAAACATTGATTGGGCTAGTCATCGGTATTCTAGCTTTTGCTTCGCTATCTCGTACTATGTGATAAAGGTCAGTCCCGGTYAGGTCARGSTTTGTATCTAAGTCTTCCCTGCGCTATTCAGGACSAYTTGYTATGTATCGGAATGCACATTGCTTGTTGAGATCTACTTGCACTGCATTGTTCATTCAGTCCTTTTTATCACATTGCGGATCCTCGGTTTCTATGTGCATCGCCCAACTGGGCATGTAACAKKTKGTATYGGAACACCGCACGTGAATCAGGACAACCTGATCTGACACGTGTGCGGGGACTAGATAGCTGATTAGTCTTTATTGATTGATTAGAGCACACTAGTTAGACCCCAAAATCACGATTTTGACCTTACTGCCGAAAATCTTTTTTTTTTTTGTTCTTTCTTTGGATTTTGTTTTCTCGCTATTTCGGTTGTGGAAAATCGTAATAGCGCAACATCTGAAATTCCCATTTTCGTTTTTCCTCTGAAAATTCAAAATTTCGTTGTTGAAAATCCGAAATATTCTTCTTTTCGAAAAATTCCGATTTCCTGTTGCATTTCCCGTTATTTGAAAATTCGAAATATCTTCTTTTTTGAAATTCGTTTTTAAGCAAACGGTACGGGAAATCCCTCATGAAGGTATTGTTTCCCAAACTGCGAATACTCTCATCTGAGTAAATCCGAATACTTGTCATTTCTTTTCGGATTTTTTTTTTCGCAGTTCTAGGATTCTGTTAGTCAGTTCTGTAAATCATTTGCAGTCTGAAGTCGAAATTTTTTTCTCTCTCATTGATCATTTCGCACTTCAAAGGAGGTTGGGAGACCTACTGAACATGGAAAAGTCGGGATTTTTATTTTCTCGATTTTGTTTTTTTGCAAAGTTTAAACTTTTCTTTGATTTGTGGCTCCTTATCTGGACGATTCTTCCCACCCACCCTCCCCACCTATGTTGTTGCCACCTCTCGCCCTACCTTCTCTACCAGGCTCCGGGTACCCCCTGTGGCGGCATTGGTAAGTTGCCACGTCAGCAGGCCACGCTAGCAGACTACGTCAGCAGGCCACGTCAACAGGACACGTCAGCAGGCCACGTCAGCCGTCTACAATGCCACGTTAGCAGCAGGGAATACCACGTCAGCAGGCCTCCAACGGGGTCTATGCTGTTGCGTTCACAAACAGTCGTCATGGACTAGAGGTCCGGAGAAGCAGACGAGGATGCTGGCTTGGAGTACCGAAACAAAGAAACGAGCAGATGACGCAGCAGCTGCAGCGAAGAAGAAGACAGAGGACTCCGAACAGGCACGTCTGCTAGCACTTGAACAACAGCGCCAGCATGACGAGGCAGCAGCAAGGGCTACCGATGAAGAAAGAACTCAACGTCGTGAGAAGATATTTAGCGGAGAGCAAACTTTGCTCACAATGGCAGCGAAATGGCGGACCGAGGCCGAGAATGGCAAGTTGGAGGATAGCGAAAACAAGATCGCTCTCCTCCTCTCCTATCTCACGGACCTCCTGGCGACATGCATTACGCAGCAGGAGGATATCCACAGCCTCGACGACTCACCGACTCAAGTCCAAGATCACCTCCGGCAGCTGGAGCAGCGACCTGTCGCCGCCCCCGATGCAAGCTCTTCCAACACCTCCGATCGCCTCGCAGCATTGGAGATGGACGCCGACTCCCTGAAGGACGGCGTGCAGTTATAGCAGACCGCAACTCAACAATTGGAACAACGGATCTGTACTACCGCCAACTACTCTAGTTCGGAACCGCGCGAGACAACTCCAAAGTTTGACGGGCAGGAGATCTTCTGTGACTCGATGAAGACAAATCCGATTCCATGGTTCCGCAAGTTCGAGCTCACGCCGCAGCTACAGAATGTCAAAGAACACAAGCACCACGCATACTTATACTCTCGCTCAGGGGAAGCGTGCCAGCCTTGGTTGGACAATCTCTTGTCCAAGTACGGAGTGGTAGCTGCCGACTTGCACACCAAGATCAACTGGGATGATCGGAAGGCAGCGTGGCACAAGCGGTTCCAAGTCGAGCCGCCCGAGATCAAGGCTATGGACAAGCTCATGGTCTTCGAGCAAGGCACGCTGCCGAGTACCGACTAGATCACGGAGTACCAATGCTTGACGTCAATCCCAGACATCCAGATGGGCTTCAAGGCCATCTGCCACTATTTCATCTCAAGGTCCTGTCTGGCATTAAGCAATGCCCTGACTCACGTCGAGAACACCTTGACGACAACGGCGGAACTCTTTGACAAGGCCGCACATATTATCATCACGAACATGGAAGCTAAGAATCTGCGTTCGTCTCCGCTAGGCCCGACCAGAGACCAGCATCGGCCAAGAGTGGCCGTGGTCGCGGCGGCAACGTCGTTTGACGAAACTTGTAGCGAGACCATGTCTCCCAATGAAGGAGACAGACTCGCAGCCGCCCGGGAAGGTGGCCGCCCCGGCAAAGGCTGAGGACGCAGCAAGACGAAGAGAGACACCGCATCTAGCCCCAGACCCGGCGCAATAGCTCAAGCCCCATGGTCCCAATACGGCATCTCCGAGCAAGCATTCAAAGCGCGCACGAGATTCCACTACTTTCTATGGTGCAACAACGATCTCCATGAGACACTGACCTGCCCATTGAAAGGCAAGGGCAAACAGGGAAACTGAGCACCGCCGAGAGTGACTCAACAACGCTCTCGACGCCTCCGGAACCGGTTTCTTCGTGAGTAACCGGCCTTCATTTCGAGGCGCATGCAGAACTTGATAGTCCTCCTGTTCTATATTATTTTGAGGACTATGCTGCCCGACTCGTTCCTACGCTAGGTACTCAAGCTCAAGGACAAGACGTGTGTGCCGCATCTTCTCCGTCCGGCAGCGGCGACTTATCGTCTTCAAATGGTTCTTCACAGGATTCGGCGCGTGAGTTCAACATAGAGGTATTGGACCCGCTCACGTCCGAGGACTTTGCATGGCTTCCTCTCTCGACCACAGGCCGCTTGCTGGGAGTCTGGGACCGCAATGCGCAGCACTATGCGATCATCTCCACACGTACTTATCCTTCTATGCACCACCAACTTCGCCGACGGATGACGAAGTCGCGGTGGGGGACATCCTTGCATATGTTACCAAGGTGACCTGCGAGTTTCGCACGCAGCGGTACGATGACAACAACGCACCGCTAATGTATGTCCGCATTCAGGCTGGACAAGCATCCTGCAACGCTTTGCTGGATAGCGACACGTCTTGCAATTTCATGAGTCAATCCTTTATGCAAAGGGCTGGCCTTGGCGCACAAGTTCGGAGGAAGACAAACCCGACGGCGATCAAGTTGGTGGATGGAAAGACGCAGCAACTTCTCGATTGTTACATCGAGGCCGGAACGGTTTATTTCGCACCTCATGCATGCGAACCGGTGACGTTCAATATTCTCGACACGGACTTCGACATCATTCTCGGAATGCCTTGGCTTGCAAGTGCGGATCACACGGTCAACTTCCACCGACGGACTCTTAGCGTTCACGACGTCTTCGGCGCGGAAGTGGCGTGTACTATTCCTCTACTGCACCCTTCGATTCGGTGCCAAGAGGTGACGGCCAAATCATTCCGGGCGACTTGTGCTTACAAGCAGCCCGAGGAAATCGGCCTATGTTTCCTACGGACCGTCGTGGTAGCCGACTCTTCACCCACAGAGTTGTCTTTGGAACACCGGGTGGTGCGGTTGCTGGACGAGTTCGCCAACATCTTCGAGTCACCTACCGGTGTGGTGCTGTCCCGGCCGATCTCTCACGAGATCATTCTTGAGGCTGGTGCCGTGCCGCCGAAAGCTTGCATTTATCGGATGAGCGAGGAGGAGCTTGAGGTCCTCCGCGCACAACTCGACGACTTGTTGGCCAAGGGCTGGATCCGCACTAGTAGCTCCCCATATGGAGCACCGGTTCTCTTCGTCCGAAAGAAGAACAAGAATCTATGATTGTGTATCGACTCCCGCAAGCTCAACGTGCAAACCGTCAAGAATGCAGGGCCTCTTCCTCGCATCGACGATCTTCTTGAGCGATTGGGCGGCGCAAGGTATTTTTCTAAGTTGGATTTGAAATCAGGATATCATCAAATCTCGATCCGGCCAAATGATCGCTACAAATCCGCGTTCAAGACGCGGTACGGGCATTTTGAGTGGGTCGTCATGCTTTGGCCTCACCAACGCCCCGACGACCTTTCAAGCGGCAATGACCTATGAATCCCCCTCGGCGGCGGACAACCGCGTCCAGGTCCGCGGACGCGAACGAGGCCGCGAGCCCGCGAGCCCGCGGACGTATCCGCGCGGACACGCGGCTTTGAAGCCACGTGGCGGCCGCGGGGCAGTGACTTTCAAAATTCGGGAGATGCCATGTGGCGGCGCATCCCCAGCCCCACCCCCCCCCACAAAAAAAAAAACGAAAAAGATCAACTTTTGGTTGGGGGGGTATGGGCGAAATCGAACGAAATTGAAAAAAAA
>BFEA01001008.1:107573-118113 GCA_003427395.1 Chara braunii
CCTTGTTCATTGGTTCCGCGTGGTGTGGACATGGGCGGAATCCAGATGATGGGACCTGATGGATTCGGCCGGGTAGGGGTAGCCGCGGCTCGGTCGGAAGGTTGCCACGGCTTTTTGTGGGCATGTGGGGGAATACAGGGTAGGACGACGTGAGTTTGGGTGGTCCCTTGTGCAAGTGTGGGTCGGGAAGTGGTATAGGGCGTTTCCTTGGCCCCAAGGGCCGTGCGCTACCTCTCTAAAAGACGAGTCAGGCCTGCTTGTACCAGACTTGGGCTTAGCCCTATAGGTTACAGCAGTGGACTGGTACGCAGCAGATGCAGGGATCGAGGCCAACGAACGGCAGTATGGGAGCAACGTAGCGTTGGAAGGGACCGAGGGGTTGAGGGCCTGACGAGGCTATCCTTTTTGGTTTTACAGTCCAGCGCGATGGCGGGCCCGACCCGCAGGACTGGCGAGGTGCCGGTAAATTCCCGTGTCCCCTTTCCTTTCTGATTTTTTTTGCTGTTTTTATTTCGTATTTTACTCTTTACCCACGCCCCGTTCCTCCCCGGGACGCGGTACCGTGGCTGCAGCTAGGACCAATGGGCCTAGCGCAGTTGTTACACCCATGAACTATTGAAATACAGGCCTCTGTCTGAACTCAGATAATGGAACTTGACGAATAAAGCCAAATATTTTGACGTGCCTGAGCCTACGCAAGCTTTGGAGGGTCGTAGAGAATGGCCCAGGCCAAGTCCTTCGGGACATCCATTAAAATTGGAACGATACAGAGAAGACTGACATGGCCTCGGCATAAGGATGGCCTGCATAAATTAGAGAACAGTTTGTCTTTTTTTCGTTTGCTTGCCCTTCGCTCGATCTGACTCCCGCGCAGTTCGGACCACAGTGCGCTAACCGCGTTGGTCCCGACACGGGAACGACGAAGGGGATGACCGTGGGAAAGGGAGTCGCCCGTACGATTTTCGATTGAATCGAGCGCAAAGAGGGGAGGACTTACCAGTTGGGCAAAACGATTGCCCAAGTCGCTCCGAGGAAGTGTTGAGGTAAGGACCGGTAGGACCCGGCGCTGCGCTACTGTACGGAGGAGACGAACAACAGGGGTGCGGTCTACAGCAGGCGGCGAAGCTAGCGAGGCACGGGGCAAGGTGAGTAAAGTGGATGTATCCGGACACAAAGTGCGTCGGGTGCATGCAGAAGGGGTAAGAAGGACGCAATATCAAGGAAGCGGCTATGGCGGAGGGAAGAATGGAATTCATACCCGATCCCTGATGGAATCAGGCAAACCACGGGTCGCTTCTGAGGTTTTGGAGGTGGGTGAATCCAAATCTGAAGTCAGTTTTAGGAGGAGATTAGTAGTTAGTAAGTAAGTGGGAATAGGAGGTGCGTGGGCGGAGCCGGGAGTGCATCCATGGCGGGGGATGAAGTCCAATATTTCGTTCGGTTTTTTTTATAGAGTCGATCGAAGTAAGGTGCTAACTAGGGGTTTGGCGAGATAGTAAGTGAGAATCAGCTGTTAGTTTGAGCAAAAAGTTAGTAGCAAAAGAGATTAGTAAAGAAACGTATGTGCGATGGAAGTCGGACGAATGGGCATGGCACAGCGGAAGAACGGATAACTCGCCCGATTCTTAGCAAAATCGGGCTAGCTGAGATCCGATTCCGAGAGTTTTTGGCCTCGCGAGTCACTCTGCGAAGTTAGATTTGGCGTTCGGGGTGTGACTTCAGGGATAAGATGATTTGGGGCTGCGTGAGGAGAGGGAAGTGAAGACGGGATGCATAGACCCACATTTTAGCAGTAGATTCATTCGATTTGCTTCTCATTTCCGATGAAAGTAGTATGAAGTGGGCGAGGGGCTGGCGACTTACATGTTGGCTGGTGAGTTGCTCATCCTATCGATTGGAGTCGCAGATGCAGGCCGCGAGGTGAGAGACTTACCCGCCAACGGGAGCGCATGCGGTGATGACGAGGAGAGCTCGATGACGCGCCTTGCCAATTGCGATTTCATCTCCATTGAAGTTCGCAATCGCACCCGTTTCTAGAGTACTAACGTGAGAGTTCACATGACAACTGTGAGTCTGTGACTCGGATCCGATTCAGGACTGCTGCCCCGCCTCGAAGTTGCACTCAGTTGGGCTGGTTGGGGAGATATGCGTATCTGGTGGAAATGACGACCAAGTGCGGGGAGAATGGCGTTAGGCAAAAGCAGCGAAGCAAGGAGAGCAAGTTGATTCGAGAGGAAAGAGAGACTGGGAAGGGCAATAGAGAGGGATAGTAAGGGGACTTACGGCTACGAACAGGCAGGCGGGGTGAACCGAAAGTCAAGCTGCTGTATCGAACTGCGTGTAAGCCCGATACAGGATGCTAGTGTACTTACTTGCGAATTTGAGGAAGAGTCGTCCAGAACTTGCTCATCCCGACGATGGAAGTAGAGTGAGGCAACTAACCAGCTACGAAGTGCAGACTCTTTGTAAATCGAGAAGTTGTTGTGCTCCTTATTGCTGCTGGGAGTTGGAGCTGCCGGATCCGGGACTGGCTGTGAGTTTGCTGCTGGCTGTCCCTCACGACAATGGTTCTTGCCCTTCTCAAAGTCGGCCGCTGCTGCACTGGAGCTACCACGACCATAATGAGGGGATCTCGTTGCTATGTTGAGTTGCTATTATGCCTTCCGATCATTACGATACTCAGTGTCGCCCCGTTGACTGTGCGAACTGCGGATTGTTCTAGCTGTACTTTTTGCTGCAGCCGCTGCTTTACGTGCTACAGATTACCGTGAGGGTTGGGCAGCACTGTGCTTCTAAGCGCGTCATGCCTGGCTGCGGGGGCGATTGCTGTGCGCGCAGCGTCACTACACCATTCTGCTGAGCACAGTGGGTCTCCTTAGGGGTGCTTAGCATTGAGTCTGTTGTGGCTTGGATAAGTGGTGTGACGGGAGGAGGGGTAATCAAGGCTGTGAAGGGGGTAGTTGCTGCGATTTGGGAAGTCGTCAGGGGCTCTACTTCGGCGGCTTGACTGGAATCCGGGCCAAGTTGTTACATATTGGTCATCATTGCAGGGCCCTCAGACGCATCCAGATAACAAGGCCCTCTCCAGTGAGCTTGAGAGCACCCCTCTTGTATCTAATAGTCTCGAACCATCTACTTCTACCCTTCTTACTCTAAGTCTAGCCTTGTTCTGAGAGGAAGGCCGCAGGCGGGATTGCAACCCGTAGGACCGCACTAAGACTCTGTGGGGAGTCCGCCCACCGATTGCGAGAGCTCTGCCGGAGCCTAGGCGAGGCTCAGGAGGCAGGGAATTGACAGGTAACCTTTGCGTTTCCCTCTATAAACCTTGATTATAACCCCTATCTTTATCTCCCATTGCATCACTGACTGAATATATGACGTGCAGCCTTAATCTATTTTTGGTCTGACTTTCATGACACTGAACAAGACTAAGTAAAGGAATGTCTGTTCAAGTTTCAGTTTCAGCTTTGCTGACTGCGTGAAAGCAAATTGTTAAAAGGAACTGCATCTGGGAAAAGGCAGGATGGTGAGATAATTTGCATGATGTTTGACCGGGTCGTTAAGGCTGGGAGGCCCCCATAAGTTTGGGGAGACCCGACGCTTTATTTTTATTTTGGTTTTGCATAGAGAAGTCAGACCCTTCTTTAAGTTTAGGGGGTCTGATAACTCTCAAGGCTGGGATGTCCCCAAAAGTTTGGGGAGACCCAGTGATATGGTTTGCATGGAGGGTCAGGCTGTTCTGTAAGTTCATGTGGCCTGACTGCTCTGACCTCTGAGGGGTTTGATTGTGCTTGATTTTCAGGAACTCAGCGCGCTCAATAAGTTTTGGTGCCCTGAGTTGCCTTGTTTTCATTGGGATTTTACTTGTTTTTCTGGTTTTTGAACGAGGAGGCCGAGTTGTTCTGTAAGTTCAGGTGGCTCAGCCTCTTCCTGCTCTTTATTATGAAGAAATAATTTTGGCAAATAGGCAGACATTTCTGTAAGTTCAAGGGGTTTGACTCGATGCCACACACATAATGGCTCAGACAGAAACAAATCTGGCAGAGAGTTAGACCCTTCTGTAAGTTCAGGGGGTCTGGCTGAAAGCCTCGCACATGTTGGAACCCAATGGTTATAATTTGGTTATAATTTGGTTATACCTTATTACTATCTTATCTATGAACGAGCTAATCAGACTGTTCTATAAGTTTAGGTAGTCTGACTATAGCCGTATCACAACTTGAAGAGAATATAACTAAGAATAAAACTGGTTGTAAACTGGGGCAGGCTGAACTTAAGTTAGTTCAGTCATATGCAGCCTTAGAAGACAAAGGCGAAGACAAGTGTATATAACTTAAATACTTTAAACAGTTCAGGGCGACTAGAGTGTTCTTGTCATGTGCCTAAAGAGGAGAAAAGTAGTTGTGCCCTCTGTTTGTGTATACTTGGCCAAGTCGGAACGCTCTATAAGTTCAAGTATTCTGACTCTAGGCCTGACTAAGTTGGGTGAGAGTACTTACCTTTGTGGTATGGCTTACATGTGACTGAATGAGGCCACTACTTAGTCTAAGTTTTAGGTTGATAGGTAGTTGCTTTAGTTGCTCGCCACGTGCTAGAGCCATATAAGTTAGTGTCAATTCCTGCATTTTTTGTAGCAACTTTTTTATACTTGGATCAATTCCTGCATTTTCTGATATTTTTTCTTACACTTGGCTTGTATAAATCTTGGCAAGCTACTTTCTCTACGCGAAGCGCTGCCGAAATTTCTAAAAATTAAAGGAGTTAGTTAAATTTTGACTTGTCAAAAGTTCAGCTTTGTCTTTCCTCATATCTGACTTAGTTAAAATCTGGGAAGTCTCCTTTTCAAAAGGGAGTGCTGCCCAAATTTTTGCTAATTCAGGGAGTTAGACAAAAGTGAACTTTGGGAAGTCAAGGTTGCTCTCAAATTCTGAACTTAGCTTTGTATAAATTTTGGATTGACACTTTTCAGAAGGGAGTGCTGCCAAAATTTCTGCAAAACTTAGAAGTTAGTTGAATCTTATCTAAGTTGAACTCTGATTGTCTTTTGAGTTCATATCAAACTTCAATAAAATCAGGGAAGTCTCCTTTTCTAAAAGGAATGCTGCCCAAATTTTTGCTAATTTAGGGAGTTAGACAAATTAAATTTTGGGAAGCCAAAAGTTACTTTCAAATTCTGGATTTGGCCTTGTATAAATTTTGGCATAGCACTTTCCTACAGGCAGTGCTGCCAAAATTTTTACAAAATTAAGAAGTTAGTTAAATTCTGTCTAAATTTGAACTCCAACTGTCTTTTGAGTTCATATCTGACTTAGTATAAATCTGGGAAGTCTCGCTTTTTAAGGGGAATGCTGCCAAAATTTCTGCTATTTCAGGAAGTTAGACAGAATTTGACTTTCCAGAGCTAGGAATTATTTCTGCTTTTATATCTAATTTAGTATAACTCTGGAAAGCGTCCCTTTCTAAAGGGAGTGCTGCCCAAATTTCTGCTATTTCAGGAAGCTAGACATAATTTTGATTTTCCAGAGTTAGAAGTTATTTCTGCTTTCATATCCAGACTTATATAAATTCTGGAAAGACACTTTTTCTACGGGAAGCGCTGCCGAAATTTTCCTAGTTTAAAAGAGATCGATTATGTTTTGACAAGTGGAGATTTTGATAAAGTCCACTCTAACTAAGGAAAGATTCTGCCATGTTGCTGAGAGGTAAGCTAAGATATAGTTAATTAGTATGATTTGGGTAACATTACGATATGGAGATTGTGGGACATTGACCTGTCATGTGTTATAAGTCCTCTTGATCGTCTGATTCAAGTTCATGACTACATTCAGCTCGATCCCTTGAGGATCATCATCTGTTATCACTGATAACAGGTCGGTTGTCGATTCGTCGGTTTACGACTCTATTCCAACTCACCCTCCACACTCAACCTGAAAAGGCTTTAGACCTGGTAATTTCATTGTTTTGTTATAGTTTCACCCAAACTTTTATTGAATGGCCATTTGACAAAGGTACTGAGTATTTAATTAAGGTTGGTTGGACAGGAGGTTGGGGCTTGCATGGCTAAAGCGAGGGGTATAAGTGTTGAAGATGGTTGGGGTTGACTCCGCGTAGTGCGTGGGCTGTTGATTAACTCGTTGATGTGATTTGCAGGTATGTGCTATGAATCAGAGTCTAGATTTGGTTGCCTGCGATCACATATATACGTATGGCTATGAGGGACCCCAATGAGACTGTGAGAAATGATCGTCACATGCTTTCCCCTTTTTATATATATATATATCTATATATATATATATATATACATAGGTGTACGAGGGGTGAACGTCTGCATGGGTTAAGGGGCTCCGAAGTTAAGACTGAGAGGTCCAGGGAAGACTCTCCTTTTTTTTTTTTTTTTTTTTTCTGTTTTTGCTTCTTGAGGATTTTTCTCAGTCGGACGTTGGTCCTGGGCGGGGATTCAAGGTCCTTGTCCAGGACATCCCAAGCCCTAGGCTCTGCAGGGAAGGGATTTTCTTCTCGCACAGAACCCATTCACATTGCCCGTCGAGGCACCCCGCCGTAAAGGCGGAAATGTCGCGAGGGCCGAACGGCATATCCTTCAGCCGTTCAATATCGCGTGGGGTAACCCCTCAAGATATATTCCTTCAACCATTCAATATCGCGAGGCCGAAGCCGAGATTACCACGTAGGGTTGGCATTGTTGGTTGGTATGAGATAGGCCCGTGGCTGCGCGACTTTATATTAAAACCCCGCGCGCGACGTTTCGCCGCCCTAGTGTGTGAAAGTTATGGGATCAAAAGGGACCGACACATATGGACGAATGTTTTAGGATGACCATAGGCAGCCGACACCGCGCGAAAAAGGGGAGGGTATTCCAGGGCTATGATTTTTTTTTATCTATTAGGCGGGAGGACCATCGACCCATTCCTTATCCTTTGTTTTTTAGAGATTTTTATGGTTGGACGTTGTAGTCTGTGGCAGCCGTCAAAGTCAAACCCCTTGATTTTCGCCCAGGCCCAGGGAGGACTTACCCCTAGGACCGCGAGAGACGACTACCACCACAGGTATTAAACCTGTGTACCACCCACTCTGCATAAGGGTGCAGAAGGGGGTGTGTGGTCTTCAATCGCGCATGGCGGTTGTCCAGCGTCGAGAGATCAACCCTCAAGGCGCGTGTCAGCCGACACTTGAGTGTCGAATGCGACCCTCGAGATTAACGGGGACCGCATAAGTATGGGTACCACATAGTACACCATCATTGCGACTGCTTGCGTACGGTTGCATTGCGAGTCGATATGAGTTAGCCCTGCGTCCGCGCGGTTTTATACTAGAGTCTCGCGCGCGACTTCTATTCGATTTCCGCATTGGAGAGTTATGGGTTGGCTATCGAGGGGCTAGGAGCGTTGTCGCGTTGTTTGTGTTGCGTCGTTTCGTATGTATGAGTATGTGTGTGTTGTACTTGTAAAGTGGAGTGCGCGTGGTGTGTGGGATACGTCCTAGTCGACTGACGACGGGCCGTGCTCGGGACTTCAGCCACCCAAGATGCCGGTTCGCATGCGGGTCCGATAGAGGCGTATTACCGCGCGTACCCCCTATGCTATAGCGAACGAGAAACACCCTCGGCTGGTCCACCTCTACGATTGCAACTGATTAACTTTCGTACTGTGGAGTGGTAGCTCGGCGGGGATACGCCCACCGAAGGGAGGTGACAGCTCCCGTAACGTGGAGGTAAGTCGTGCCTCGCGTAGGCCCTATCCTGTCATCGGGGCTCGCGAGAGGTATGGCTGGCGCACTCGACCGGAGCGGCTTGCGGAAGCTCCATATTTATTTGCAATGAGGAATTAGACCAACTCATGCGTGACGTGGCCGGAAGGGTCCCGCCCTGCCCTGGTGCGGTGCCGGACCGATGCGCTCAACAGGTGGCGCCGTTGTCAGGGATAACAGAAAGCCTATCGTTATCCCTGGTGGAACGACATCCGGGTATGAGAAGTGAATGGGAAAAAGGTATAAAGGAATGACAAGAAGATAAGAAAAAGTAATGAGTGACTAAGTATAGGTGAGGAAGTTTACCTACCTGAGTTAGGGTAAGTATGAGGGACGATCGTGTTAGCATTGGGTAAAATATGTACTAAGGGTTAGGCAGGACGGATGGAATAGACCGGTCAAGGTATAATGCTGAATAAGGGGCTGTGCTTGTTTTCTCTTGTCAGGGAGCTTGAAGAGAAGAGTCTGTCAAGATGTTGCAGGGCGGCGGCGCATCGAGTGGTTCTAGGAAGGGCCTGACGCTCGATGACCTCATCGCGGCTATTGACAGGCATGAAAGGAACCCGAGCAATATCCCCAAGGTCGATACCTTCCATTTTTGTGGGAAGAGAGTCTCAGAATGGCTGGAGCGGGTGGAACAAGCTCTGGTCGGGCGGTCAGATGTTGTAAAGTTTCAGCGCATTCTCTAGTATGTTCTTCACAACTACCACCAGGAAGTGAAGAAAGTTATAAATGCGACTCAAGGTAGCTGGGAAAGGTTCAAGGAAGGAATGCAGAGGAAGTACCGCATGGGAGACGGATTGTTGACCACTACGGACCTTGAGGCAATGAACAAAGAGGATTTTACGACGATAGGGGCCTTTGTCCAAGAATTCAAGAAACGGGCACGGAAGGTCCATGGGATTTCTGAGGAGGCGCAGTGCGCCATTTTCCTGGGGCTACTCACGGCCTCGGAAGCCGTCGAATTGACAAGGCATGGAGGGGGTAGCACCAAGCTGACCTGGGCCACCATTGACAGAGGGGTGGAAGTTGGATGCTTGGACCAAGTGGAGCAACGTCAAGTACGCCTGCAAAGGCAGAAGAGGAAGTAAGGAGATGCGACCGCTTCTAGGACCCCAGGGGTAAAAAGGATTGTTACATACGTACTGGCGCAGCTGGGGTATGCGACAGAGCCGATGGTGCAGAGAAGGGTAGTGACGGCTGTCCAAGTAAAAGGAAAAGAGTCAGTGGTAGAAGAGGCCGTTCAGGAGGAGCTTTGGGAGGAGAAAGAGTCGGTGCCGCAGCACCCAACGAAGGCCCAGCGCAAAGTGCGTAACTTGGCACAGGGCGGGCAGGGGTCAGGAAAAGGGCAGACGCCCCAGGCCTTGGCGACAGCTCCTCCAAATGTGGCGGCTCCATCGTCTAGTGCGGGCCCCTCGCAAGGAGGGGCGCCCACCTACGGACAGTGGCCCTGACCGGGGATCAATGCAATTCTACCATGGGGCAGCCCGCCGCCAGTAGCCGGGCCGCAGATGAGTATGCCGCCACCCATCTACCCCGCAGCCCAGGCCCAGCCTATGGCCCCTCCGCCGTCGCCCACTCCCAGTTCACAGGGAAGCGTGGTTGGAGGTCGAAACCAGGGGCAGGGCAATCAAGGCAACGGAGGGAGGGGTGGAGGAAGGGGGCGAGGCAGGAATGGCGGCGGACACGAGGAGGACAATGGAATGGTCAAGGCCGGGGGAGCCAAGGCCAAGGGTATCAAGGCCAGGGGAGCCAAGGCCAGGGGGATCAAGGAAGTCAGGGATACGAAAGACCCCGTTTCGATTGAAGGTCAGCCATCTGCCAACACTGTGACCAGCAAGGCCACACTATAAGGTTCTGTAACATAAGACGGAAGGACGAGAAGAACGGGTTGATTTCCTCCACTATGGATGGGAACATTTATGATCAGTTTGGGGAGTTCATTGACAGAAGGCTCGGGGAAGTGAGGGCGGAAGCCCAACGAAGAGCGGCATCCGGGCCGTTACCTCCTGCTACGTTCAGGCTATGGCAGGAGAAGAAAGGACCATCGGTGGGGATAGAGGAATTCAGTTATGGCAGGAAAAGGAAGAACCACCAATTGGGATAGAGGAAATGGGGAACGACGAGGAAGTGACTCAAGGGCCACGTCGAGGAGATGAAAAGGAAGAACCCATAATCATCGAATCGGACGACGAGGATGGGGAAGAAAGGATGGAACCTCCGGTCATCTTGATGGGGAAAATGAAGGACCTGCTAGGTAAGATGGGAAGGTACCAACAAAAGTTGGTGGACCTTTGTGAGAAAGTGAGGGAATGGAAGTCTAGTATCCCCTAGGTGTTCCTGTACGACTCTGGCCCGGAGTCAGCGCCTAGACGACCCGGAGTAAATATGGTGGGGTCGGGCCGACAACCGGGGGTGATGGGGAAACCCCTCACCCCGCACGCCCGGCTGGTGCAGGCAGCACAGACAAGAAATCAGGCCAAGGCCAGTGCCAGCCAAGAGCCCCCCCGGAGGGAGCCGGAGCCAGGAAGGAGGAAAGAGGCCGTGGAAGTGGAGGATGACGATGATGAGGAGGAAGAAGATGAGAGGCTGCGCCGGGAAGAGGATCAGAGAGCGGAGCAGCAGGCAAGGAGAAAGAGAACTAGGGAGGAGCCCGAGCAGGTCATGCGTGACGGACCGCCTAAAAGGAAGAAGTGTGCGGTTCGGTTGGAAGAGGGGTTTGACCAGGGTTGTCGAGCCCCGGCCCCGGGGCCCCGGCGGGGTTCCGGGGTTGGGC
>BFEA01001008.1:118778-132930 GCA_003427395.1 Chara braunii
CGGGGCTCGGGCCGGGGTTGGAGGTGCCGGGGGCGGGGGTGCGGGGGTGTTGGGTGCGGGGTTGCGGGGTGCGGGGGCGGGGGTGCGGGGTTGCGGGGTTGGGGCAGGGCCGGGGTTCCTTCTGCGGGGGCGGGGTTCAGGTAGCCCCGCGGCGGGGTTCCGGGGTTGAAACCCCTACCCCGGCTTGGGCCCCGGGGATCCCCGCGTGACAACGCTGGGTTTGACGTAGAGAGAGTGATCGACGGGCTGCTAGAAGGGCACAATGACCTCATGACTCTGAAGGAAATCTTGGCGTCAGCCCCGCGGCTCCGCGATGAATTGAAGGGGAGGTTGTCGCGGCGCCTGGTGCCCAATGTCCATCTGGGTACGATTATGCCCAAGGAGGCAGAGTGGGCGGAGTCAGGCACGAAGATGGACTGGAAATGCGTGGCCTGCGGCACGGTGGATTTGGTGGTAAAGGTCTCCAAGTGTACGGCAATGGTGGACACCGGGGCAGAAAGAACATCATCCGGGAGGCGGGCAGGATCAGATTCGGGCTGGATATAGATCGTTCTGATTGCGGTATTCTACACGGAACCAGCTGCAAGGCCGTATTTTGCGGGACAACCTCGAATGTACTCACCGAGGTTGGAAAGGTGAAGGCCCGGGCTTGCTTCTTCATCATGCCGGACGTGGATCACGGAATCCTCCAAGGAGGTCATTCCTAAGCAGGACGAAGACCGTGATATTCAATAAGCATGACGGGACGTTAATTCTCCTCCTATGCGACCCTTCCTGCGAGAATTACGAAATAATTACGTGGAGAAACACAGGGCCAAGGAGTATAAAAAACCGGCCCAATCCAGGATCGTTCACAATCGAAGAGTCGGAAGGTGAGCGTCAGAGGCTTCGGGCAGAGCCCGAAGCAGGAGAGAGGGTGGAAGCATTTTTTCTCAGTCTGTCGAACGTCGGGAAGGCCATGGACTTGGTGGCCGCGCATGAAATGACAGATCCGGATGCCATCCAGGCCTTGAGGGAGTCGGTCTTGGAATACCCCGAGGCGGGGAGGTTGGAACTGGTATACCGTCTTCCGGACGGCAGGGGGAACTCCGCGTCAGCACAAGCGCAATCTGTGAGTCGGTTTTTTTTAGGGGACGGCTCAAGCAGGGTTCCCAAAGGTAGTACAAGACGGTAGACAAGAAGTGTCGCCCGGTTCCAGTCCTCGTTACGGAAGACGAGGGAGCATACTACGAGAGGGAACGAGGGTTGATACAGTGGATGAGGGAGCGTGCTCTAGCGGGACCATGTCGTATCAACGAAGGGAATGAGGGGAAGTTTATCATAGGGGAACCCGACTTCCTGCTGCCTCAGGAGCGGGCATTGATGGTGGAGTTGATGAAGAGGAGGCATCGCGCCTATGCGTTTAGTGACGAGGAGCCAGGCAGGCTGGATGTGGACAAAATACCTATGATCCGCATCCACACCGTGTCACACGAGCCTTGGAACATGAGAGGGGCGCGATATCCTAATCCTGACGAGGAAAAGAAGGTGGTGGATTACCTCGACGACAAGATACTTAGGCACGTCGCCGACTATTCGAGTGGATCGTATACGTCCCCGTGGTTCTGCTTCATCAAGCCTAACGGAACGTTGCGGTGGGTGCAAGATTTGCAGAGGCTGAATGCGGTGACCGTGCGGGATGCTGGAGGACTGCCCAATGCGGACACGTTGTCGAAATTTTGTGCTGGAAGGTCTATAATCTCACTTATAAACCTTTACTCAGGATATGATCAGTTTCCGGTCTATTCGCCGGACAGGCCGGTGACGGCTATGTACATGTCGCGAGGATTAATCCACATGAACTTGGTCCCACAAGGGTGGACCAACGCGGTAGCAATGGTCCAACGGGCCATGATCCGGGCTATGCAGTCAGTCAGCCCCCATATCACACAGCCATACATCGACGATTTGGCGGTGAAGGGGCCAGCAGTGAAGGAGAACGACGAAGTCTCGCTAGGGGTAAGGCGCTTTATGTGGAAACACATTCGGGACCTCGAAAAGGTCCTGAGCCTGCTCGAGGAGCATAACCTCACGGCGAGCCGGGCCAAATCCAGACACTGCATGAGGGAAGCGACTATCTTGGGGTTCGTCTGCAGCGAGAGGGGTCGAAGACCGAATGTGAAGAAGACGGACAAAATTACTGAGTGGCCAGTTCCGTTCCACTCAATAACTGATGTCAGGAGCTTCCTTGGTACGTGTGGATTTTGGAGGGTCTTTGTCAAGAACTTCGCCGCTAAGACTGAACACCTGAGGAAGTTAGTCCGTCAGGATCAAGAATGGGTTTGGGGTGAAGAGCAAGAAGAGGTGGTGGCCAGAATGAAGGAGGAATTTCGAGATGGAGGGTTGGTGTCAGGAGCACCAGATTATGATGTCACGGAGACGCGACCCTTCATTGTCGAAACGGATGCGGGGCTGACTGCCCTAGGAGGAGTTCTAATTCAGGCAGACACGAAAGGAAAGGAAAAACCTTTGCGATTTGAGAGTCGGACTCTCTGTACGACCGAGAGGAACTACTCTCAGTTCAAGAGGGAGACTCTTGTCGTCCTCCACAGTCTGCGGATCTTCCGGAACTACATCTTTGGCAGAAGGCTTATTTTGAGAGTGGACCCAACCGCCCTGGCCTACTCTCTAAGGAATTACATTCCATCGGATTCGACGATTGCCAGATGCTGACGTATATCTGGATGTTTAACTTCGAGTTGGAGCGGATTCCTGGCAGTAAGAACCGGGCAGACGGGTTGAGTCGGATCAACTGGGATAAACAGGAAGGGGAGGCGGTGGAGAATACGCCCCCAGTTGATGGATTTTTGGATCAGGAGGAAGATGTTCGTCTCCACATCAACAAGTGGTTGCCGCGAGTGCCCAGCTGTGTAGGTTATCCTATCTGGCAAGCGCCGAGTGGGTACGAACGGAGGGCGGAGCTAGTCCTCAAACCCTTTGAAGAAGAGGATCCTTGGGGTGGTAAGGATTTTCAGTGGATGATGGAGTTAGCGCTGGCCAGCTCGCATAGTCTGGTGAAGGACATGAGGACGATCGAGGAGGGACCTGGCCAGGTAGAACGGCATGAGGACCTGATGGGAGGAATGTATCTTCTCGTCAACACGTCATTGCAGGAAAGCCTCGACCAGTCAGGCTCGTTGAACCCGACAAGGAATGTGGACGAAGTGCCCGAGAGCCAGGACGACGAGTTCGGGGAGGGGGAGATTAAGGAGGTTTTTCGTGCAGAGGAGTATGACGGGATTTACTTAGAGCTGGGGCTTCTTTTATCTTGCGAAATGCGGCTAAGGGATGCGAGCGATAGGGCTCAGAGGATGCTCCTGCGCTACTTAGTGCGAGACGGCCACCTTTTCGTAAAAAGAGAAGTGGGGAATCCCAGGAGAGTCGTCTGCGGTAGGAATCGTCAGATTGACGTCGTAGCAGCACTTCATGATGGCATTGCAAGAGGGCATCAAGGGGTTCAAGCCACTTACGCCAAAATAAGCGAGCTGTACTACTGGGACGGAATGATGGACATGATCGGGAAGTTCTGTCGATCTTGCGTACCCTGCCTGTTGAGATCCTGTTTAAGGCAAGGAGAGCCATTACATCTGAGGCTAGAGCGAGAGGTGGGGGTTGTAGTACATCTCGATCTACTATTCATGCCGCTTGGGGATCAGGGCTATAACTACATCTTCGATGCGCGCGATAACCTGTCTGGCTTCGTAGACGGCCGTGCTGTTCGTTCGAAGACTGGGCTAACCTTGGTTAGTTGCATTGAGAAGTACTACCTGCGCTATCCTTTCGTGAGGGAATTCGTAATGGACAGGGGATCAGAGTTTACCTGCCAGGAGGTGCAGGAGTTGCTATCAAGGTATGATGTAGTTGCTAACTACACCACGACCGCACACCCCCAAGCAAATGCTCCCGTGGAGAGAGGGCATAGTACCATTACGAGCCTCCTAGCTAAGTGGACCGAAGGTAGGCCTAATCAGTGGCCAAGGCACATGAGGGCGGCTTTCTTCGTCGAGAACATTACAGTGAAATGATCCACCAAGTACGCGCCAGCCACTCTGTGGTACGGGAGGCACACCACCTTCCCTATTGAAAGCTTTCTCAAGACTTGGAGGCGTCAGGATCTGGAAGTCGACCTGTCCTTTGAGGAGTTGCTCGACATTCGGGCGCGACAAATAGGAGCGATAGAGGAAAGGATCCAGGAGGCGTCCGATCAAGTGGCAAGAAGCCGTATGGATAATAAGGCTCGATGGGACCAGTCTGCGCGGGTGAGGAAAGTACCCTTGTTAGTCGGGGACGTCGTACTCCAGTACGATTCATCGTTGGAAAAACAATGGTCCAGGAAACTCGATAAGAAGTGGCTAGGTCCCTACCGGATCGTACGGGTCGGAGACTTCGGAGCGTTTCCGATTGAGGAGTTGAATGAGACTGAATGGAAGGACTGGGTGTCTGGAACGCGGCTGAAGAAATTTGTGGCGAGAGAAGAGGTAAGAGAGATGATCTGACTACCTTTAGAATAAGAGCGATAGGTTATGTAGGTCGGATAGGTTGTATGCTGCATGAGAGTGGTCAGGTCTGAGCTCGCTTTGATTATCATCTGTTTGCTTACCCCAATGTGTGCATGTTGTCTCCTTCGCCTGTTGTGCAGGTCTGACTTTACAAAGACAGTCATGCCAAGAGGAGGGAAGGGGGCACGGCCGCCTCGGAGGCCGTTGGGCGCATCAGGAGGATATGAGCAACATGGGCCTTGCCATCGAGAGAGCACTCCAGAGTACGATTGTGACGACATCGAGCTATTCCTGGACGGCTTCTGGGAGCATGCGCGGCGTATGGGTTGGACCGTGACCCAGGAGATTGAGAGGTTAAGGGGGGTTGGCAGATTCGAGGAGCTCGTCGCGCGGATCCGTAGGGAGGCGACGACGAGGTCAGAGGTGAAGATAAGGATGCAGGAGTTGCGACCCTCGCCTGTGAGGCCTGATGGCAGGCCGATCCGCCTGGAGATTGGGAATGCGTCAGAGTTCATCCCCGCTTTCGAGTGGTTATTGCAGGGGCAGAGTACACCGAGAGATGAGTGGGCGAGGACGTTACCCCTCTGGACCAGAAAGGCGGAGAGACCACTGGCTAGGCAGGTCAGAGACATGGCCCGGGACTGGGAGAGCTGCAGGGTACATCTGAGAGAGGCGTTTCGACGGCTAAAGCCCCCTTAGCCCAGAGTTGAGAGGCATCAGAGGAGTCAGAGGCAGAGGGGCCCTGAGCCTAGGGAGGTGAGACCATCTCGAGGAGGACGGAAGGCCCTGGCTAGGAGAGAGGAGGAACCGGAACCGGAACCAGAGGCTGAGGAGCGAGGAGCATACCCTGAGTATGGGTTGGGACCAGTGGAGTTCCATCGGTTTACCGAGGGTGGATTGAGGAGGTCGCCAGCACGCACACAGGAGGAGCCGCCAGCGTCTGAGGGGCCTTTGAGGGATTTGGAGACACATTTTGATGTCTCTCGATGGAGAGCGTCGCCTGGGGGTGAGGAGCAGAGAGAGCAGGCAGAGGAGGCGCCACGAGAGGAGGTGCCACGAGAGGAGGTGCCACGAGAGGAGGCGCCACGAGAGGAGGTGTCACGAGAGGAGGTACCACGAGAGGAGATGCCACGGGAGGAGGTTCGGGATACTCAGCGAGAGAGAGGGCTAGGCGATGAGGGGAGACGTGCAGGGAAGGAAGTGATAGAGGTTGGAGAGGACACGCCCCCTCAGACGCCAGCAGTGGGCTTGAGACCTGGAGATGCACCTGGGAGCACGCGCCAGGCAGGAGAGGAGTTGCAAAGAGAAGAGGCCCCATTGCCTTCATCTGGAAAGGCTCATTCGCCAGAGAGGAGGGCAGAAAGGAGGAGAGAGAGGGAAGCTGTAAGGAGAGAAGCCTTGACTCTGATTGACAGACACCTAGCAGCTCATGCCCTGGAGCACCCAGACCAAGAGGAGTCGGCACCTGTAGAGTCGCGCCAGGAGTCATGCCAGCCCGAGAAGGAGGTGGAGGCAGAGATCCCGAAGAGGGTCGACCTCCGCACGAGGGAAAGGGTGCCAGCTGGAGAGACAGCTGAAGGAAAGAGGGCGAGGAGAACTAGGAGGATAGAAGAGATATGGCAAGAAAGGCAGAGGTTGGAGGCGGCGGGGGCACTTCCAGAGCAGCAGCAGGAAAGACAGAGTGTGGAGGCAGCAGGGGCACTCCCGAGTCAGCCACCCAGCGCGCCAGCCAAGGCCCCGGAAATCCCTGAGATATGGAGGGACTTCTGGGAGCAGAGAGGAGAGGAGCTTCCTTCGCCAACCAAAGCCGGGTTTGGGGTAGCGACGAAGGCGGAAGAAAGGTTCGATCGCAAAATCAAGTTCCTGGCCAAGGCAACTTTTGACCGGCACTTGCTATTGGAAAGCGATCTGGCAGGGAAGAAGATGAAGGAAGCGGGCCATGGAGTACGCCTGGAGGCTATGGAGGATGAAATCCAGGAACTCAGGGCATTGGTGGCCAGCCAGGCAACTATCATCGAGATCCTGAGGCAGCAAACTCAGGGAAAGGTGGACATGCCAGAGAGCAGCCGGCAGGGAGAGTAGAGGCAGCCAGGACACGGGTTGCCAAGACAGCCAACGACAGCAGAGCCTCGCCAGGAGCCTCCTATGGGGAGAGTTATCCTGGAACTAGAGGAGGCGAGAGCCCAGAGGGAGGTAGAGAGAGAGGCCTTCGAGTTCAGAGCCCCTACTGAGCTCGTGACGCTACCTGTAGCAGCGGCAGGCCAAGTCGTACCTTTGGCAGTTGAAGAGGGGCTACCACCATCGAGCAGTGAGCCAGCTCAGGGCTCAGCAGAGGGATCCATGGGCTTGCTCCTTGAGGCAGTGCATACTATACAGGAGGAGGCGAGTTTGTTTTCACCTGAGCAGAGGATAGAGGAGCCTCTTGAGAGAGAGATGGGGATTGAGGCGGAGGGTGTCATCGAGAGCGGGCTCCAGAGGTTGGGCACGCCTGAGTATGGGCCAGAGGGGATTGAGGATCGACCAGGGCCGAGTACCCAGGAGGTTGAGACAGGAGAGGAGCCTTTGGATATGCCTCAGAGCCATGAGCTGAGCAGGGAGGCTAGCGAAGCACCATCATCGCCAGGGTCTTAGAGAGGAAAGAAGAGGTCCAGGAAGTGGTTCGATACGTCCTGTTTCTTCTGTACAAAGGAGGGGCATCGAGCCTTGCAGTGTCCTAAGTTCCTGAAGGACAAGGTTGAAGGGAAGGTTACAGAGGAAGGAGGCAGGATGTATGACAGACAGGGCAGGAGAGTAGAGAGATCTGCAGAAGGGGGTAGGGCTCAACTATATAGACAAAACCAGAAGGAGATGAGCGACTAGGACTGAGTTTTCCTATATGGTTGACATGTTGCGTATAAGACTTGAGTTAGGATTGGATGACATTCTATAGACCTAGGTGTTGTTCGTTTTTGTCGGGCAGTTTGGGTTGGGTTCTTGTTGAGTCTGCCATCTTGAGGACCGGGACGTGATAGATGAGGCGTGCACATACTTAGTTGGCCCATACCCCGATCTCCGAGTGACAGACCCGACTTGTACCTTGAGGAGGATACCCGCGTGAGTGTAGATTTGAGTGAGTTGAGTGAGTCACATATCTTACCCCTGAGTGTATGTTGGAGACATTTCATGTGGGATATTTTATCCCTAAGTGTATATTATATTGAGGTTTTTTGGGGACTACTTGCTGTGTATGACGATCACTCTCGCACTCACTCGTGTGGACCTGGCATRATGGATGATGGGTTGGTGTGAAATATGYGCGAGAAAATACTTSATGTATGTTGTACCTTGTGAATTTGGATGAATGTGAGTTGTCTACTCGCCGGTATACTCGTGCGATCTGCCCCTGGGCAGGTGATAGGGCCGAGTATAAGGAGAGGAAGCGCAGTCTGTTTTGTGAAGATGCTTTGTTGTTAAGTTGTGTAGAAGACCAACAAGTTGGTTTTTTTATATGGATCATATGATGAGTGGGACAACTGTGAATGGAAAGGTTCTCCATTATCTATTTGGAAGACGCATCTTCAGAGAGGAAAGATGTGTTAAAGAGAAGGTCGCGAGAGAGTTCATCCTAGCGAGAGAGGGATGACTGAGAGACCTATTAAAGTAAGACCTCCTCTATAAATAACGTGGTTAATAAGATTGATAAGTGGAAGGCTGACTTTGAGTAATAAAAGACTGACAAGAGGGACCGGACTTTGTTTGACTACTGGTGGAATTCTTGGATGTCGCAAATGGTGTGTTTTAAGAGATGTCATCAAGATGTGTGACCGTCTTGCTCTGATCAAGCTGGGAGGCCACGGCCTTGTGAACCAGGCGGTGATTTTGTTTTGTGATTGTGGAGAGGTTGTCGTGCTTCCTCTGTGTTGTCCCACAGAGGGACCGGTAAATACCCTTATGTGCGACAGGTCTATGTGTAGTCCCATAGTCGGCTTGTATTGCTGCGACACACCGTCCGACCACTTGTGCTAATGTTGGACATTTACAAGAGACCCAGCTAGGGGTATAACTAGCATCACTAAGCCGCAACCCTTAGTGTTGGTCACTGTTTGGCACAACCTGAGCAGAGGGCCTGCGTCTGGCCAAACGAGTAAAGACTTAAAGGGGCATAAACGCCTAGGGGGGTTTTACTCCTGTGGAGAGGCATGGGATAAGAGTCGAGTCATATGAGACTTTTGAGGAAGTCCTGATTGATAACTTATCAGGAACAACCTATCGTGGCACAACCCGCAAAGGCACTACCGCTGAAATAACAAATGCAGTGGGCCGTAGATCTGGAATGATCACCCAGACTATGGTGGGCCAAGATGGAGACCTGGTCTTCCTGTACTAGACTGCAGGAAAGCTCATGTGAGAGTCTATGTGGTACAGCTACGTGTGTTAATTTGAAGATTTTAGAGAGGAAGGCGAGAGAATGCCTTCGAAGGTTTCGGTTAGGGCCCGCGCCCCTAGTGATGACTTGGTGTCAAGGGAAGGGCTAGGGGCACACAATGAGAACCCGACGGCTGTCTAGGGCATAGGGGAGAGGACGGTGAGAGATCCAATGGAGCTTATGCTGTAGTACAGTGAGGAGTATCCCGACGTCTGAGGGTCAGGGCGACGGAGACCCAGGTTAGAGTCCTGGCAACGTAAAGTTGTGTCTGGCATGGATTATTGGAGGCCTCAACCCTGGGTCTGTCGGCTAATCGGATTGGTACCCTGCTCGTCAGCATTTTGGGATTGTGGTTGGATTGATAGCTTTTGATCTTGCGAAGCGACGGAGACGTCGCTTAGTATGGTCCGGTAAGTTGTCGGTGCAAATACCCTTACAAGGGTATCCGCCCTGGTCTTTGCAAACGGCAGAAAACAATTTGGTTTAAAGTTTAAGTATGCCACGCTAGGCGCGGCCGCGTCTGCAATTTATGGTGACTAGAGTAAAAAGTGCGTGGGCGCGCAAGTTTGAGGCGCGTAATTTTTCCTTCTTTCGGTTACACTGGCAGACGTGGCGTGGATTTTGGTCAGCATATGTTATTTTTGTCTTGATTGAACTGATTAGCCTATGAGCACCTTGTTCATTGGTTTCGCATGGTATGATGGACAATCTAGTGAGCTGGTGTGGACATGGACGGAATCCAGACGATGGGACCTGATGGATTCGGCCAGGTAGGGGTAGCCGAGGCTCGGTCGGAAGGTTGCCGCGGCTTTTTGTGGGCATGTGGGGGAATACAGGGTAGGACGACGTGAGTTTGGGTAGTCCCTTGTGCAAGTGTGGGCCGGGAAGTGGTATAGGGCGTTTCCTTGGCCCCAAGGGTCGTGCGCTACCTCTCTATAAAGCGAGTCACGCCTGCTGGTACTAGACTTGGGCTTAGCCCTATAGGTTACAGCACCGGACTGGTACGCAGTTGACCCAGGGATCGAGGCCAGCGGACGGCAGTATGGGAGCAACGGAGCGTTGGAAGGGACCGAGGGGTTGAGGGCCCGACGGGGCTATCCCCTTCGGTTTTACATTCCAGCGCGATGGCGGGCCCGACCCGCAGGACTGGCGAGGTGTCGGTAAATTCCCGTGTCCCCTTTCCTTTCTGATTTTTTTTGTTGTTTTTATTTCGTATTTTACTCCTACCCACGCCCCGTTCCTCCCCGGGACGAGGTACCGTGGCTGCACCTAGGACCAATGGGCCTAGCTCAATTGTTACACCCATGAATTGTTGAAATACAGGCCTGTGTCCGAACTGAGATAATGGAACTTGACGAATAAAGCCAAATATTTTGGTGTGAGTGGGCCTACGCAAGCTTTGGAGCGTCGTAGAGAATGGCCCAGGCCGAGTCCTTCGGGACATCCGTTAAAATTGGAACGATACAGAGAAGACTTACATGGCCCCTGCGTAAGGATGGCCTGCATAAATTAGAGAACGGTTTGTCTTTTTTTCGTTTGCTTGCCCTTCGCTCGATCTGACTCCCGCGCAGTTCAGACCACAGTGCGCTAACCGCGTTGGTCCCGACACGTGAATGACGAAGGGGATGACCGTGGAAACGGGAGTCGCCCATGCGATTCTCGATTGGTGAAGAGGGGAGGACTTACCAGTTGGGCAGAACAATTTCCCAAGTCGCTCCGAGGAAGCGTTGAGGTAAGGACCGGTAGGACCCGACGCTGCGCTACTGTACGGAGGAGACGAACAACAGGGGTGCGGTCTACAGCAAGCGGCGAAACTAGCAAGGCGCGGGGCAAGGTCAGTAAAGTGGATGTATCCGAACGCAAAGTGCACCGGGTGCATGTAGAAGGGGTAAGGAGAACGCAACATCGAGGAAGCAGCTATGGCGGAAAGAAGCATGGAGTTCGTACCCGATCCGTGAAGTCAGTTTCAGGAGCCGGAAGTGGGAATAGAAGGTGCGCAGGCGGAGCCGGAAGTGCATCTATAGCGGGGGATGAAGTCCAATATTTCGTTCGGCTTTTTTTTATAGAGTCGAACGAAGTTAGGTGCTAACTAGGGGTTTGGCGAGATAGTAAGTGAGAATCCAAAGTTAGTTTGAGCAAAGAGTTAGTAGCAAAAGAGATTAGTAAAGAAACGTGTGTGAGGTGGAAGTCGGACGAATGGGCATGGCACAGCGGAAGAACGGATAACTCGTCCGATTCTTAGCAAAATCGGGCTAGCTGAGATCCGATTCCGAGAGTTTTTGGCCTCGCAAGTCACTCTGCAAAGTTAGATTCGGCGTTCGGGGTGTGAATTCAGCGATATGATGATTTGGGGCTGCGTGAGGAGAGGGAAGTGAAGACGAGATGCATGGACCCACATTTTAGCAGTAGATTCATTCGATTTTGCTTCTCATTTTCGATGAAAGTAGTATGAAGTGGGCGAGGGGCTGGCGACTTACATGTTGGCTGGTGAGTTGCTCATCCTATCGATTGGAGTCCCAGATGCAGGCCGCGAGGTGAGAGACTTACCCGCCAACGGGAACGCATGCGGTGATGAGAAGGAGAGCTCGATGATGCGCCTTGCCAATTGCGATTTCATCTCCATTGAAGTTCGCAATCGCATCCGTTTCTAGAGTACTAACGTGAGAGTTCACATGACAACTGTGAGTCTGTGACTCGGATCCGATTCAGGACTACTGCCCCGCCTTGAAGTTGCACTCAGTTGGGCTGGTTGGGGAGATATGCGTATCTGGTGGAAATGACGACCAAGTGCGGGGAGAATGACGTTAGGCAAAAGCAGCGAAGCAAGGAGAGCAAGTTGATTCGAGAGGAAAGGGAGACTGGGAAGAGCAATAGAGAGGGATAGTAAGGGGACTTACCGCTACGAACAGGCAGGCGGGGTGAGCCGAAAGTCAAGTTGCTGTATCGAACTGCGTGCAAGCCCGATACGGGATGCTAGTGTACTTACCTGCGAATTTGAGGAAGACTCGTCCAGAACTTGCTCATCCCGACGATGGAAGTAGAGTGAGGCAGCTAACCAGCTACAAAGTGCAGGCTCTTTGTGAATCGGGAAGTTGTTGTGCTCCTTACTGCTGCTGGGAGTTGGAGCTGCCGGATCCGGGACTGGCTGTGTGTTTGCTGCTGGTTGTCCCTCACGACAACGGTTCTTGTCCTTCTTAAAGTCGGCCACTGCTGCGCTCGAGCTACCACGGCCATAATGAGGGGATCTCGTTGCTATGTTGAGTTGTTATCGTGCCTTCCGATCGCTACGATACTCAGTGTCGCCCTGTTGACTGTGCGAACTGCGGATTGTTCTAGCTATACTTTTTGTTGCAGCCGCTGTTGTATGTGCTACAGATTACCGTGAGGACTGGGCAACACTATGCTGCTGAGCGCGCCATGCCTGGTTGCGGGGGCGATTGCTGTGCGCGCACCATCACTACACCGTTCTGCTGAGCACACTGGGTCTCCTTTGGGGTGCTTAGCATTGAGTCTGTTGCGGCTTGGATAAGTGGTGTGACGGGAGGAGGGGTAATCAAGGCTGTGAAGGGGGTAGTTGCTGCGATTTGGGAAGTCGTCAGGCACTCTACTTCGGCGGCTTGACTGGAATCCGGGCCAAGCTGTTACATATTGGTCATCATTGCAGGGCCCTCAGGCGCATCCAGATAACAAGGCCCTCTCCAGTGAGTTTGAGAGCACCCCTCTTGTATCTAATAGTCTCGAACCATCTACTTCTACCCTTCTTACTCTAAGTCTGGCCTTGTTCTGAGAGGAAGGCGGCAGGCGGGATTGCAACCCGTAGGACCGCACTAAGACTCTGTGGGGAGTCCGCCCACCGATTGCGAGAGCTCTGCCGGAGCCTGGGCGAGGCTCTGGAGGCAGGGAATTGACAGGTAACCTTTGCGTTTCCCTCTATAGACCTTGATTATAACCCCTATCTGTATCTCCCATTGCATCGCTGACTGAGTATATGACGTGCAGCCTTACTCTATTTTTGGTCTGACTTTCATGACACTGAACAAAACTAAGTAAAGGAATGTCTGTTCGAGTTTCAGTTCTAACGTTGTAGACTGCGTGAAAGCAAATTGTTAGAAGGAAATGCATCTGGGGAAAGGCAGGATGGTGGGATAATTTGTATGATGTTTGACCGGGTCGTAAAGGCTGGGAGGCCCCCATAAGTTTGGGGAGACCCGACGCTTTGTTTCTATTTTGGTTTTGCATAGAGAAGTCAGACCCTTTAATACGTTTAGGGGGTCTGATTACTCTGAAGGCTGGGATGTCCCCAAAAGTTTGGGGAGACCCAGTGATATGGTTTACGTGGAGGGTTAGGTTGTTGTGTAAGTTCAGGTAGCCTGACTGCTCTGACCTGTGAGGGGTTTGATTGTGCTTGATTTTCAGGAACTCAGCGCGCTCAATAAGTTTTGGTGCCCTGAGTTGCCTTGTTTTCATTGGGATTTTACTTGTTTTTCTGGTTTCTGAACGAGTAGGCCGAGCTGTTCTGTAAGTTCGGGTGGTTCAGCCTCTTCCTGCTCTTTATTCTGAAGAAATAATCTTGGCAAGGAGGCAGACCCTTCTGTAAGTTCAGGGGGTTTGACTCGATGCCACACACATAATGGCTCAGATAGAAACGAATCAGGCAGAGAGTTAGACCCTTCTCGAAGTTTAGGGGGTCTGGCTCAAAGCCTCGCACAAGCTGGAACCCAATGGTTATAATATGGCTATAGCTTATTACTATCTTATCTAAGAACGAGCTAATCAGACTGTTCTATAAGTTTAGCAGGTCTAGCTATAGCCGTATCACAACTTGAAGAGAGTATAACTAAGAATAAAACTGGTGGTAAACTGGGGCAGGCTGAACTTAAGTTAGTTCAGTCATATGAAGCCTTAGAAGACAAAGACGAAGACAAGTATATATAACCTTGATACTTTAAACAATTCAGGGCGACTAGAGTGCTCTAGTCATGTCCCCGAAGAAGAGAAAAGTAGTTGTGCCCTCTGTTGTGTATACTTGGCCAAGTCAGAACGCTCTATAAGTTTAGGTATTCTGACTCCAGGTGTGGCTAAGTTGGGTGCGCTCTGTAAGTTCAGGCGGCCTTACCTATGCCTTATGTAAGCTGGGTATAAAGGGTTAAATCATTGAGAGGCCATGAACTATTGTTTGCTCAGGTTGACTTGGGGCTGGTGAGAGTAC
>BFEA01001008.1:133070-143601 GCA_003427395.1 Chara braunii
GGGCGGCATGACCTATGCCTTATGTAAGCTGGGTATAAAGGGTTAAATCATTGAGAGGCCATGAACTATTGTTTGCTCAGGTTGACTTGGGGCTGCTCAGAGTACTTACCTTTGTGGTATGGCTTGCATGTGACTGAGTGAGGCCACTACTTAGTCTAAGTTTAAGGTTGATAAGTAGTTGCTTTAGTTGCTCGCCACGTGTTAGAGCCATAAGAAATAGTGTCAATTCCTGCATTTTTTGTAGCAATTTTTTTATACTTAGATCAATTCCTGCATTTACTGAGATTTTTTCTTACACTAGGCTTGTATAAATCTTGGCAACCTACTTTCTCTACGGGAAGCACTGCCGAAATTTTTACAAATTCAAGGTGTTAGTTAAATTTTAACTTGTCAAAAGTTCAGCTTTGTCTTTCCTCATATCTGACTTAGTTAAAATCTGGGAAGTCTCATTTTCTAAAGAGAGTGCTGCCAAAATTTTTGCTAATTCAGGGAGTTAAACAAAGGTGAACTTTGGGAAGTCAAGGTTGCTCTCAAATTTTGAACTTAGCTTTGTATAAATTTTGGATTGGCACTTTTCTAAAGGGAGTGCTGCTGAAATATCTGCAAAACTAAGGAGCTTGTTGAATCTTATCTAAGTTGAACTCAGATTGTCTTTTGAGTTCATATCTGACTTCGTTAAAACATGGGAAGTCTCCTTTTCTAAAAGGAATGCTGCCCAAATTTTTGCTAATTCTCGGAGTTAGACAAATTGAACTTTAGGAAGCCAAAAGTTACTTTCAAATTCTGAATTTGGCCTTATATAAATTTTGGCATAGCACTTTCCTAGAGGCAGTGCTGCCGAATTTTTTACAAAATTAAGGAGTTAGTTAAATTTTGTCTAAAGTTGTAACTCGAGCTGTGTTTCGAGTTCATATCTGACTTAGTATAAATCTGGGAAGCCTCCCTTTCTAAAGGGAATGCTGCCCTAATTTCTGCTATTTCAGGAAGTTAGACAGAATTCGACTTTCAAGAGTTAGGAATTATTTCTGCTTTTATATCTGACTGAGTATAAATCTGGAAAGTCTCCTTTTCTAAAAGGAGTGCTGCCCAAATTTCTGCTATTTCAGGAAGCTAGACATAATTTTGACTTTCCAGAGTTAGAAGTTATTTCTGCTTTCATATCCAGACTTATATAAATTCTGGAAAGACATTTTTTCGACGGGAAGCACTGCCAAAATTTTCCTAGCTTAAAAGAGATCGATTATGTTTTGACAAGTGGAGATTTTGATAAAATTCACTCTAACAAAAGAAAGATTTTGTCATGTTGCTAAGAGGTAAGCTAAGACATAGTTAACCAGGATGATTTGGGTAAGATCACGATATGGAGATTGTTCTCCATGAACTTATAGGTTTAGCCTGGGACATTGACCTGTCATATGTTACAGGTCCTCTTGATCGTCTGATTCAAGTTCAGGACTAGATTCAGCTCGATCCCTCAAGGATCATCAGCTGTTATCACTGATAACAGGTCGGTTGCCGATTCGTCGGTTTATGACTCAATTCTAACTCACCTTCCACACTCAACCTAAAAAGGTTTTAGCCCTGGTGATTTCATTGTTTTGTTATAGTTTCACCCGGACTTTTATTGAATGGTCATTTGACGAACGTACAAAGTATTTAATTAATGTTGGTTGGACAGGAGGTTGAAGCTTGCATGGCTAAAGCAAGGGGTATGAGTATTGAAGATGGTTGGGGTTGACTCTGTGTAGTGCGTGGGTTGTTGATTGACTCGTTGATGTGATTTGCAGGTATGTGCTATGAATCAGATTCTGGATTTGGTTGTCTGCGATCACATATATACGTATGGCTATGAGGGATCCCAATAAGACTGTAAGAAGTAATCGTCACATGCTTTCCCCTTTATATATTTATATATATACATAAGTGTACGCGGGGTGAATGTCTGCATGGGCTAAGGGGCTCTCTACAAAGAGCATACTCAGAAATTAAGACTTAGAGGTCCAGGGAAGACTCTCCTTTTTTTTTTTTTTTTTTCTTCTGTTTTTGCTTCTTGAGGATTTTTCTCAGTCGGACGTTGGTCTTGGGCGGGGATTTAAGGTCCTTGTCCAGAACATCCCAAGCCCTAGGCTCTGCAGGGAAGGGATTTTCTCCTCGCACAGAGCCTCTTCGCATTGCCCGTCGAGGCACCCTGCCCTGAAGGCGGAAATGTCGCGAAAACCGAACTGCATGTCCTTCAGCCGTTCAATATCGTCTGGGGTAACCCCTCATGATATATTCCTTCAGCCATTCCATATCGTGAGGCCGAAGCCGCGATTACCACGTAGGGTTGGCATTGTTGGTTGGTATGAGATAGGCCCGCGGCTGTGCGACTTTATATTAAAACCCCGCGCGCGACGTTTCGCCGTTTTAGTGTGTGAAAGTTATGGGATCAAAAGGGACCGGCACATATGGACAAATGTTTTGGGATTACCATAGGCAGCCGACACCGCACGAAAAAGGGGAGGGTATTCCAGGGCTATGATTTTTTTTCTCTGTTAGGCGGGAGGACCATCGACCCATTCCTTATCCTTTGCTTTTTAGAGATTTTTATGGTTGGACGTTGTAGTCTGTGGCAGCCGTCAAAGTCAAACCCCTTGACTTTCGCCCAGGCCCAGGGAGGACTTACCCCTAGGACCGCGAGAGACGACTACCACCACAGGTATTAAACCTGTGTACCACCCACTCTGCATAAGGGTGCAGAAGGGGGTGTGTGGTCTTCAATCGCGCATGGCGGTTGTCCAGCGTCGAGAGATCAACCCTTAAGGCGCGTGTAAGCCGACACTTGAGTGTCGAATGCGACCCTCGAGATTAACGGGGACCGCATAGGTATGGGTACCACATAGTACACCATCATTGCGACTGCTTGCGTACGGTTGCATTGCGAGTCGATATGAGTTAGCCCTGCATCTGCGCGGTTTTATACTAGAGTCTCACGCGCGACGCCTATTCGATTTCCGCATTGGAAAGTTATGGGTTGGCTATCGAGGGGCTAAGAGTGTTGTCGCGTTGTTTGTGTTGCGTCGTTTCGTATGTATGAGTATGTGTGTGTTGTACTCGTAAAGTGGAGTGCGCGTGGTATGTGGGATGCGTCCTAGTCGACAGACGACGGGCCGCGCTCGGGACTTCAGCCACCCAAGATGCCGGTTCGCGTGCGGGTCCGATAGAGGCGTATTACCGTGCGTACCCCCTATGCTACAACGAACGAGAAACGCCCTCAGCTCGTCCACCTCTGCGATTGCAACTGATTAGCTCTCGTACTGTGGACTGGTAGCTCGGCGGGGATACGCCCACCGAAGGGAGGTGTCAGCTCCCGTAACGTGGAGGTAAGTCGTGCCTCACGTAGGCCCTATCCTGTCGTAGGGGCTTGCTAGAGGTATGGTTGGCGCACTCGATCGGAGCGGCTTGCGGAAGCTTCATATTTATTTGCAACGAGGAATTGGACCAACTCCTGCGTGACGCGGCTGGGAGGGTCCCGCGCTGCCCTGGTACGGTACCGGACCGATGCGCTCGACAATGTGGCAAACACCCAAGCGGGGGACACATGCGAAAGGAATCATCGAAGCGGGGAGAGCAAAGCGGTCAGCAGTAGCCGAGCGGGAGAAAAGTCAAGGTGAGAGATTGACGCGAAAGGAGGTCAAAGCTAGAGAGTGGCAAGTGTTGGCGAAATATCCCTACCCCAACCCCGAAATAACGAACAAGCATACTGTGTATTCAAACAGCCCCCCAGAACCTCGAACCCCGCCCTACAGTCTTCGTAGAAGGTATAAAACGTGAAAATTCAAAGAATTTCAAAAAAGAGAAGAGAAAAAAAAAAATATAATAGCAGAGCATAGGGTGGTGTACCCTCCATTGCTCCCAAGGAAAAAACCAAAAAAAGGCAGAGGGACAAAGATGACAAAGTTCTCGCATAACCAAAGGAGTAGGAAGAGGGCAAAGTCCATGCTCCTATTCAGAGGGGTAATGAGACAAGCGGCACTAAAATTACTGGCCAATCCCAATCCCCCCTCCATGACTGGCAATACCAAAGGGCCAAAGCAAAGGGACCTGCAAATGGAGGAGGCAGATGCATCACAACCCGGGCAACAGAAAGAACATTAGAAGGAAAAGATGACAGGGACAGGCACCATGACCCATGAGCACCAGCAAATCAACAGAGCGAAAGGAATGATAAACTCACAACAGGGGAGAGAAGGGCAGGCCATGGCAGAATCCTCCTCAGAAGGAGGAGCAAAGGAGCAACCCTCATGGGCAGCTAAACTCAAAGGGTCGTACCGGGACAAGACTTTGGATGTACAGAGAAAGAACCCCCACGCTGCCACCCCAGCTCCCCCTGTCTGGTCTCCCTACAACCCGGGCCTTTTTCCTTTCATGCTTCCTCACCCCCTCGGAGCAGAAAGTGGTGGAACATGGGGGCAAAAAGATACATGTCAAGTCCTACCCCCTTCAGAAACTGGCACAACAGGACTCCACCTATCAGAAACATGCGAACAACTGGGGTTTTACGACGCCGCCGCCTACAAATCCACTAACGATAAAATCAAGTAGATCAGCAAAAGACTGACCTCCCTCAAAGGCTGCGCGGAAGCGGCACGAGTTTATATTCTTATCCAACCCGTCTCAGCCACCATCTACACAATCCTGTGTCTCCATGAGAGGGACAAGGTGGTCATAGATGGATGGAAAAAACTAAGGTGCAACCGGTCAGAGGTCCGCATCTACCCCTGGACCCCCCTTAAACAAGGTTCAGAGGAGAAAAGAGCACAGATGATGGAGAACCACTACTGGGTGGAGTTAAGGCACATTCCCATTGAGATCTAGGCGGCCTTCATCCATTATCTCGGGGAACAGTATGCTATCGTCGATTTCATCGAACCCCTCCCCTCCTATGTGGCGAGGATGGACGACTACCTCGTGCTGGCCCTAGTTTCCCGGCTTCCCAACCGTTTGCAATGGATGACATCATCCTCTATAAAGTGGGAGGGAAAGAATACAAGATCCACACCGCCCACAAAAACAGACCATGGTGCTTTCAATGTAAAGCGTATGGGCACCTGTGTACAAACATGTCCTGCCCCAAAACCCCCCGTAAACAAAACAGAGTCACGGGGCGCCTCTTGAGGGACCCCTCCCAGGTAAACCTTTAAAGGACAGTAGACCAGGGGCACGAGGGGTGGGTCTATGTTGAAGGGTGCGACCTAGATGGGAAGCCAAAAGGATGGCGATGGAAAAAAAGTGGGAAACTAAACTGGGAATCTAGGCCTCCAGACACGTGGACACCACCAAAGACGAAGGGTCCTAGATCTCGTCAGTAGCAAGATGCAAAGCACAATACACAAGGTAAAAAAATTATACACAACCAAACCAGCCTCATATAGACTGTCCCCATAGGGACAGCAAATCAGGTTCAGCAGCCTCAACCGCAGGGCGGCAACATGGGAGAGGCAAGTACAGTCGGGCTGACACAAGTACAAAATCACAAACCGCACCTGGAATGAAGAGCTAAAAAATTCTCGGACCAACATGATCAAACTAATGTCTTTCCCCTACCTGGTCTGTCACCACATGAGTACCTGCAAGAAAAGTCAGTGGAACAAATAGAAAAGAAAGAAGAAAAGAAAAACAGGGAGGCAACCCAAGGACAAGAGAGCAGCAAAGGAAAGAACCACGTAAAGATGAAAATGGAGGGGGAAGGGAGCATTGTCGAGCGCATCGGTCCGGCACCGCACCAGGGCAGCGCGGGACACTCCCAGCAAATAAAATACTCAGTATCTTTGTTAAATGACCATTAAATAAAGTCCGGGTAAAACCACAATGAAACATTTCAAACCACAGGGTTAAAGCCTTTAGGTTGAGTAACAAGAGTGGATTGGAGTTGAATCGTGAACCGACGAATCGACAACCGACCTGTTATCAGTGATAACAGAAGATGATCCTCGTAGGATCAAGCTGAATCTAGCCTAAATCCTGAATCAATCGATCAAGAAGACCTGTAATACAAGACAGACCAATCCCCAAGCTAAATCTATAAGTTCATGGAGAATAATCCCCATATCACAATCTTTCTAATCAACTAGGCTTGAATCCACGTTTACGCAAGTGCCCAAGCAAAGGTAGACTAACGGCAGAATCTCCCCTATTCAGGGTGGATCGCTAGAATCGTCACCTGTCAAAATATAACCGATCTCCTTTAAACTAAGAAAATTTCGGCAGCGCTTACCGTAGGAAAAGTGTCTTTCTAGGATTTATATCAGCCTGAATATGAAAGCAGAAATAGTCTTCAACTTTTCAAAGTCCAATTTTGTCCAACTCCTTGAATTAGCAAAAATTTGGGCAGCACTCCCTTTAGAAAAGGAGACTTTCTATATTTTTACTAAGCCATATGTGAACCTTAGGCAAGTTGAACTTCGAAAAGTCAAAATTTGACTAACTCCTTGGATTTGCAGAAATTTCAGCAGCGCTTCCCGTAGAGAACGTAACTTAACAAAATTTATACAAAGCCAAGTATAACAAATGATCTCAGAAAAATGCAGAAAAATGCAGAAATTGACCTAAGTAAAAATAAAGTTAGCTCAGAAAATGTAGGAATTGAAACTAACTCCTATGACTCTAGCACGTGGCGAGCAACTAAAACAACTACCTATCAAACTGAAACTCGAACTAAGTAAAAGTCGCACTCAGTCACATGTAAGTCAAACCACAAAAGTAAGTACTCTCACCATCCCCAAGTCAACTTAGCAGACAATAATTCATAGTATCACGATGATGTATCCCTTTATACCCAGCTTATATAAGGCGTAAAGTCAGACCACCCAAACTTATGAGACATCCCCAACTTAGCCAAAGTATACAAAAACACAGGGCACAACAACTTTTCTCTTGTCTGGCATATGATTAGGCGATTTTAGTCGCCCTGAACTGTTTAAATATCCAAGTTATATATATCTCTCTGAACTTAATCTTCAAAGTAGGCGTAGGAGTGAGCCATTCATCTTAGAAACAATGCTCAGCCAGCCCAAGTTACTCTCAGTTATACTCTTAATTAATACTGTCTTTAGTTTGCGATAAGCTATAGTGAGGTCACCCAAACGTATGGGACCCTGCCTCACTAGCCTGTTCATAGGTAAAAGTAGTAATAAAATATAGTCAAATTATAACCTTTGGGTTCCAGGATGTGCGAGGCTTTGAGTCAGGCCACCTGAACTTACAGAACAGTCTGACTCTCTACCTGATTCGTTTCTCTCTGATCCAATCAGTACGTGGCATTGGGCTAGACCACTTAAACTTATAGAATGGTCTGCCTTCTGTCAAGTTCATTTCCTCATAACAAAACAGGAAGAGGCCGAGTCACCTAAACTTATAGAATGGCTCAGACCTCCTTGTTCAGAAACAAATAAACAAAAGAAACCCCAAAATAAACAAGGCAACCAGGACATCTGAACTTACAGAACGCACTTGGCCCTTGAAAAAGTCAATCACCAGCAGCCCTCGCAAGTCAGAGCAACCAGATCACCTAAACTTATAGAATGATCTGATTCTTAAGGCAAATCCACAACACTAGGTCTCCCCAAACTTATGGGGACTTCCCAGCCTCCAGAGCAATCAGACCACCTAAACTTATAGAATGGTCTGATGCTCCACACAATCCAAAATAAAACAAAGCACTGGGTCTCCCCAAACTTATGGGGACCCCCCCGACCTTGATAACCCAGTCAACCTTCGCGCAAAACTGCTTCCCATTCTGCCCGTTCCCAGATGCAATCTCTTTAAATAGTCTGCTTTCGCACAGTCAACAAAAGTTGAAACTGAGGTTGCCAAACATTCTTTTATTTAGTCTAGTTAAAGTCCTGAAAATCAGATAAAAGTCAAAGTAGGATTGCGTACCATATACTCAGTCAGCCATGCAATGGGCAATACAGGTAGGGGTTATAATCTGGGTTTATAGAGGGGGATGGAAAGTTACCTTACAGTTCCCTGCCTCCAGAACTCCTCCTCAGTTCTGGCAGAGCTCCTACAATTGGTGGGTTGAGTCCCCACAGAGTCTTGTCGCGGTCCTACAGGTTGCAATCCCTCCTGCCGCCTTCCTCTCATAACCGGATTAGACTTTAGAGTAAGAGAGGCAGAAGTAGGGGTCTCAGACTCTCGAGATACAGGAGGGGGACAAAATCAACTCCCAAGAGAGGGCCTTGTTACCTTCACTCGCCTGAGGGTCCCGCAATGGCAGCCAGAATGCGCAACAATTTGGCTAATCATCAGTCAAACCACCGCTGTTTATCATTCGGCCGCTCTCCGAATCGCAACAAAACCTCCTCACTCAACGATCTTCCGCAACAAAACCTCCTCACTCAACAAAACCTCCACCGGATGGGTAGACCGGGTATGCAATTCCGACCTTGGTACGTGAGATCTTCCGCTATATGAGTACAGCAGCTACCGAAAGTACATGTAGGTTCGTCAATAGCTAATTAGAAAGAGCTCCTGGGTCACATCTAGTGTTTCTAACAGTCAACTTCAGCAATTCAAAAAAATAGGGCAAAACAAGAGCGCAACCAACTGCCCTATCTCAGTGGGTACACTCCGGAACTGTTGAAATACAGACCCGAGTTTGAAGTCCAGTGGAAGCAGATGAGTGAAATACAACAATTCTCAATTATCTAGGGCCGATCAGTTCGAGGCAGTCGCCGTCCTCTAAATCTGCATTCGCACTTCTTTCATAAAAACGGCTGCAGTTTCAACCCCCCGCTCAACTTGCAGAATTTGAAAATCAAACAATGATATCGGTGCCACTTTCTCACCCCTCCGCGAAATGCTTCGTGTGGCGATTGGCCCTGACACCGCTGTCCTGACAGTAGACATGGGTTGTCCCGAGTTTTCGCTGCACCTGGAATGATTTCCAGTCCCCAGTACATGGTAAACCACCGTTCCATTAGCCCGCCATCCCCCACAAGCCGACACCCAGGCCGGGACAACAACCATAGGGCAGGTGGCGGCGACGATGTAATGGAACCAAGCGCCCTTTTCCGCCAGAAAAATGTACTCTTCGGTCTCGCCTGGTCTCACCACTGTTTGTGGCGGATGGCGAGTATTGGAACGAGGCCCTCAGGGCGTACGCTCACAAACTCTGGGCCTCGCTGCACTACTCTAGTTTTGAGAGTGGGTCTTCGCTGAACTTAGGGTCTCGCTGCACTACTCTAGACTCTCGAAATACACGCCTTCGCTGCACTTACTCTAGAACCTGTGATACTAGATGAACTCTCGAAACCCTGGGCGTCGTCCTACTCAACAGAAGAGCTGCACCACTGCGCTACGGGACAAAGTCTGGCCGCCGGGACAGGAGGTCCACTCTCGAAAAACTAGCCTGTCGGTGGGCAACTCCCGAGGACACTTGCAATTCGGTATTTGCAGTGGCGTTGTAGCGTGGCTTCTGACAGCTCTCGATCGGGTTTCGAGAGTTTCCCTATTGAGAGTAAGTGCAGCGAAGGCCCACTCTCAAAACTTTGAGAGTCTAGAGTAGTGCAGCGAGGCCCTTACTCTCGATCGGGAAACTCTCGAAACCCGATTGAGAGCTGTCAGAAGCCACTCTACAAGGCCACTGTCGAAACGTCGAGAGTCTTCCGCCTGCAAATACTGAATTTGCAAGTGTCCTCGGGAGTTGCCCACTGACAGGCTCTTTCTTCGAGAGTGGACTTCCTGTCCCGGCAGCCAGACTTTGTCCCATAGGGCAGTGGTGCAGCTCTTCTGTAGAGTAGGACGATGCCCAGGGTTTCGAGAGTTCATCTAGTGTCACAGTTTTTTTTTTTTTTTTTTTTTTTTTTTTTTTTTTTTTTTTTTTTTAGTTCATTTGCTGGAAACCGGGGCCAGCGTCCAGGAAGATCTTGCCGCCTGCAAATCAGAAATTTGCAAGTATCCTCGGGAGTTGCCCACTGGCAGGCTCGATCTTCGAGAGTGGACCACCTGTCCCGGCAGCCAGACTTTGTCCCATAGGGCAGTGGTGCAGCTTTTCTGTCGAGTAGGACGGCGCCCAGGATTTCAAGAGTTCATCTAGTGTCACAGGTTCTTGCTGCCTGCAAATACCGAATTTGCAAACTGACAGGCTCGTTCTTCAAGAGTGGACCTCCTGTCCCGGCACCCAGACTTTGTCCCGTAGGGCAGTGGTGCAGCTCTTCGATCGAGTAGGAGGACGCCCAGGGTTTCGACATCTAGTGTCACAGGTTCGTGCCGCCTGCAAATACCGAATTTGCAAGTGTCCTCGGGAGGTCCCCACTGACAGGCTCGTTCTTCGAGAGTGGACCTCCTGTCCCGGCAGCCAGACTTTGCCCCGTAGGGCAGTGGTGCAGCTCTTCTGTCGAGTCGGACGACTCCCCGGGTTTCGAGAGTTTGGGCCTCGCCACACCACTCTTGAATCTCGAAAAAATTCGATAGCTGTCAGAACTTTTCGAGAGGGCGGTTTTCGAGAGGAAAGGGCCCTTCGCCACACAGCACACTCGACATTTTT
>BFEA01001008.1:231582-243062 GCA_003427395.1 Chara braunii
ATCGAGGGGAACTTGGACCGAACAGCAGTGACAGGCACCAGGGCTAGCCATGACCCAGCCCTGGTGTTACTAGGCACACATTGATCGCCAGGAGCAGTCAGCCATGGCCATCATGAGGGAACGAGGCTACCTTCCCATTCCATCCTCATGTCAATACTCCTAGCGCACGCTCTATCTCTACTATTCTACCTCAGTGTGACCAGCACTTAGGACCGTTGGCCCTATCGAGGCGAACTTGGACTGAACAGCAATGACAGGCACCAGGGCTAGCCATGACCCAGCCCTGGTGGAAGCGGAATCGAACGAACCACGTCGCACGGGAACTTCGGACGCCAGGCACAAGCAATCTCCTATTAGCCCCTAAGTTGACCAACTGGTAACTCCTGCCCGCTACTCGCGCACCACAATCCTAGTAGATTTTAAGGCGGGGTACTTATCCTCGAAACGCCTATCATCATCGTCAGTTAATCCAGACCAACCAGTGACTCACGCCCTCTACTCGCCTCCACAGCCCTAATCTGCCATACATAGTCTAGATGATATTAAGGGGGGTACTTATCACCGAGACGCCTATCATCATCAGTGGTTGATCAAGACCAACCAGCGACTCACACCCTTTACTCACCCATCACTGACCTAGCTGATATGAAGGGGGATACTTATCATCGAACGCCTATTATTATTATCGGTTGATCATGATCTTCTCCAGCCCTATGGTTGTGAATCTGTATGTGTGCTTTGTACCTTAGAGATGTGTGTCCGTGGGCTGTGTGTATGTTCGTTATGTGTATGTGGACCCGATTTCATAGCAGATGTTGTTCCCCACCATGGAGCATCTGCAAGGTGAGTGTATAGTATGTGTGATCTTCATTGGCATCAACATTCACAAGCCAAGATCAACATGGATACAGTTCAAGTTTGCTTCCTCCAAACGAGTAGCCTTCCCACCACTGACGGGTGCTCTCCCACTGCCACAGTAGTGCYGCCGCTCACAGWTGCTATGTAGCCTCTCAGGCAGGAACTCAATCTAAATCTAACCTAAACAGATTTCTGAACTCAAGGAAGCCTAAACAGCCTAGACGGGTTTCCCACCACGCACCCTTAGATCTTTTTTTTTTTTTTTTTTCTTCTGAAAACCCCGGGTAATGCTAGCGGTGTTGTTAAACCCCGGGTAATGCTAGCGGTGCTGGTAACAGAAGACACCGCTAGCACTCCAGGTGGGCTCCATCTATTGGTGGGGAGCAGCACCTGCTGGAAACCGGGGGTCCAGCGTCCCTTACATTTTGGAAAAACAAGCAGGAGTCATGAGAAAGCGTGCTGGAAAACAGGTCTATTGTTGACTATCTTGTTCTTTCTAAGCCAAGATATTGGGCTGGGGCCCAGCAGGGCGACTTGGGGGGCACCAGTGGTCCCTGTCTGTTCCCAGCCCGCCTTCCAGATCACACTACCGCACTATCGTTTGAGAATGTCTAAGACGTCTGACATGTCGAAAAAGAGCCTGAAATTTGATTCAAAAAGCTCTGAAAAGATCTGAGAACATGGTGTGAATTGGTCAGAAAGCCACCAACCCAAGTTCTCTCTCTTCCCACTCTTCCTTTCTTGCCATCTGGGAACCTGAGAAAACCTGGGCAAACCTGAGAAAAACTGAGAAAAAAGTTGGAGTCATGAGATAGCGTGCTGGAAACCAGGTCTATTGTTGACTATTCTGTTCTATCTAAGCCAAGATATTGGGTTGGGGCCCAGCAGGGCGACTGGGGGGCACCAGTGGTCCCTGTCTGTTCCCAGCCCGCCTTCCATATCACACTACCGCACTATCGTTTGAGAATGTCTAAGATGTCTGACATGTCTGAAAAGAGCCTGAAATTTGATTGAAAAAGATCTGAAAAGATCTAAGAACACGGTCTGAATTGGTCAGAAAGCCACCAACCCAAGTTCTCTCTCTTCCCACTCTTCCTTTCTTGCCATCTGGGAACCTGAGAAAACCTGAGAAAACCTGGGCAAACCTGAGAAAAACTGAGAAAAAAGTCGGGAAGAACCAAGAAGAACTGAGAAGAACAGAGAAGAACTGAGAACTTGAGAAGAACTGTGGAAAGCGGAAAAACTCCGAGTAGTAATAGAAACCTCATATGCAAATCTCCTTCCATTTCCTGTCTACCCAAAAGGGGCTCATCACCTGCAACAATCAATGAAGAGGATCATCATGGATACAGTTCAAGTTTGCTTCCTAGTCCCCCTTCTGCTGACTACAAGCTTATAGCGCTCCCACCACTAATGGTGGCACTCACACTGCCTCCGTAGTGCCACTGCCTGTAGGCTGTAGATACTAAGTCGCAAGTAGGGGACGGAGAAAGTGTTTTGCAGCAGAGGTTCAATCCAACAGACTAATCACAAACACAGCAGTTCAAAGAATGATGTGAAGTGTTCATATGACGACTCATTGACTAACAGGAAATTGGCCTTCAATGCGGCCTATCCTGAAGATGCGGGCAGATGCACTACCCTAAATTCAGCGGACAATCCGGAGGAAGCGAGGGAACTGGTTACCACTATGAGGGAGGGAGGCGAGATAGTCGGGGTAAAGGGTGGTGAAAGTTCGGAGAAGCGCCATGCGGAAGTGATCGTGGTTTTCGCACGCGGGGATAGTCTCCGTGATCATGCAATAAACCTCGATGATGTTGTGGCCTCGCCACGCAGCACTGAAGAGAAGGACGTGGAGGCAGAAGGCAGGGATGGCACACCGGGTAGAAGGATGGGGGTGAATCGTGACAGCAAGACAGGTGGTTTAGAAGAAACGGAAAGTGTCGATTGGGAAGGGATGGTTGTGGAAGGTGATGCGGGTAGTGATCTGGCGGAGGGTTAGGTGGTCAAGGGGACGACGAGATATGGATCAGGGACGAAGCCCGATGCCCCGCATCGGTACGAGCTCGAACTGGTGGACGGGCTGAGCTGGAGGGGGAGGGGGATCGACTTCGTCGCCGTTTGGCCAGTGCGCTCGAAGTCTCGGCAGCAAGGTCCCCATCTTCTGGCTTAGGTGGCTCCGGATCCAGCTAGGGGGATCGGCTTCGCCGCCGTCTGGCCGGTGCGCTCGAAGTCTCGCCAGCAAGGTCCCCATCTTCTGGCTTAGGCGGCTCCAAATCCTTAGTTGGATCGTTCGAGATTGGCAGATCCGCCTCGCTTGCGTACTCTAGCTGCCGCTTGCCGGGAGCGATTTCTTCTCTCTTCCGCACCACCTCGGGATCCTCCTTCGCGCCTTCCGTTTCTTCTCCCAGGGTTTCCCACTGAGATTCCTCTTCTTCCACCTCGTCTTTTTTTTCCTCGTCGTCGCTCTGCTCTCCCGCGCTGTACTCGCTGTAACTTCCCTTTTTCGGGGTTTCCTCTTCTTCTTCCTCGTTGCCTCCCTCTTCGTCCTCTTCCTCTTCCTCCTCTAGTGTTATCGCTTCGTCTTCGGAGGCCGTTCGAGGCAGAAAGAAAGTGAGGTCGATTATTCCCCGGGGATCCAGGTATGGTTGTTGCGATGGCGGTTTGTTGTTGCCCGCTAACTCCTCGAGGCAAGCCGACCACTGCAGGTAAGTTGTCAAAGTTCGTGAAGAGACGTGCGGAACCGGGCTCTCATCGCTCAGCGAGATGATATCGAGAGGGAGATCGTCAACCAGCTGAATCGTGAGTTCTTGTACGATCTGTTGTCGATAGCTGGGACGCATCGAGCCGAATAGAAATCCGATAAGGTCTCCTTCCACCTCCGTCCTCCACGCCTGGATGATCAACAGCTCCACGTATGCGACCCGAGTCCGGTGCTCTACGTCCCTTTTCCACGTTAGCGGCACTCCGACCAAACACACCAAAAGATCGACGAAGTGCTCACACCGCAGTTCCCACTGTCTTCGGTCGAGGAGGGGGACAGCACGTGGTTCCAGACAAAAAGAGAGTCGGGGGCAAAGGTCGGATTGCCAGAAGGTAGGGAAGAGAGAGGGGAGAGTGAAGGTAGAAAGTTGGGATCGGTTCATTGAGGACGCTGGAAGGGCACGAGCTTATGAAGCACCACTGCGGGCTTGTGTCGAGACGTCCGGAGTCCCTTGACTTCGATACCATCCGCGGGGATTAGACTATCGCCGCAGCGCGCAAGCCACTGATTCCACTCTGCTGCCAGTTGCTGACCCCACTCTCTTAGCGACGTTCGGATGGCTGTGTGTCGCAGAGGGTTGATCGCACTAATGTCGCCTCTGAAGATGACAACGGTGGACACGTGGCTAACTCCTGGTGCTGATAGTTGTCGAACCGCCGTCGCCTCTGCCACTACGATCGCTTGATGATGGCCGGTGAATCAGAACTCTGCCGCTGCGTATACCCCGGTACTGTTGAAGAACTGCGTGAGTTGTAGGAGGTCCAGACTGAATCGCGGATTATGAACTTGTCGAATTGTCGAGATGTCGCCACGTGGCGCCAGCATGTGATCGCCGAGAGCCCGCTCAGTGAGAGAACTCGTGGCAATGGCGATGAGGACGGAGTAAGAGAAGCAGGAGGGGATGAGAGTGATAAGGAGTCGTCTTCGTCTTCCGTAGCGAAGGAGGAAGCAGACACGGGCGGAGAAGGAGAAGAAGGGAGAGGACGTAGGTAGGACACATGGCGTATAATCGGTCGAGCCGATCGGCTTCCCGAGACCTCCGACACGATGCGCACGGTGTTCACTCCGTTCGGGCCGAGTTCGATCACACGAAATCGCCCGAAATATCGTGGCGCTATATTCCCTTGGCGAGCACATTTCCTCACCTGCACCAAGTCCCCTAATTTATACTGGGGTCGTGGTCCTGCGTTCCCATTTCGGGCCTCGTTGCTACCGACCTGTCGGTCGTAGGCCAACTCAATCATTTTCTGGCGCTTTCGAGCTAATTGGGGAAGGGACCATTCCATCAGCTCCATGTGCCGTTTGGTCTTGTCCCGAACCGTGGCTCTTGTGGGCCGCCGGTTCAACAAAGATTCATCGGGGAGGCTCGGTATCGAGAAACAAGCTCCACTATTGGTTCAGAATTGGAAGGGGCTAAGGCCCATCGGTTCGTGAGGCGTTCCCCGATGGACCTCTAGGATGTGATCTACGATATCGGGTCGGGGCCTCGTATCCCACGCCGCGATGTTTCGTCGCAGTGATGTCTTTATTACCCGATTTGCGTTTTCTACAAGGCCGTTAGATTATGACATGTGGGGTGCAGTGTTCCGAATGGTGACGCCGTGTACGACCAGATTCCTTAAAACTTCCCCTCTGAATTATACCCCATTGTCGGTCAGGATTTCCTCCGTGTCCTGGTGCATCCCTAGAAACCGGTTGACATATCGCGCAATTTCAGCCGCTTGTCGCGTACGACACGGATACGCCTCGATCCATTGCGAAAAGTGGTCCACGAATACTAGTCGGATTGAATACTCGCAGCTATTCGGTCCACGGGGCACCACAATATCGGTAGTATCCATGCTAATTCTCTGAAAAGGCCGTTCAACTACCATCGGTACTATCGATCTTGGCGGCTGGATCGGTGCCTTGTCGGCAGCGCAGACCTGACAATTCGCGACGATGAGTTTCACATCATCGTGAATATTGAACCAATACCACTCATTCGTGTTGATCGCCGCTTCCGTGATCCATACGGCAAAATGGGCTGTCATTTCCTCATGCGCCGTCTTAATCCAGTCATACCTCATAAACGGGTGCGACACTACCATCCAAATCCCGCTACCATCCGTCTTCCGTTTTTCCAACCAGCCCTCGTTCCTGGAGGGAGTTTCCTACCAAACCGGCAATTAGAGCAATGTCCGTCCATACCTCGACCCTTCTAGACTTCAGGGATTTTTCCAACCCTTCTGACGTGGCATCAAGAAATCGAGCTTCAGTCGGGATCTTATCAGTCCGACACAAGGAACACAACCAAGGCTTATCGCCATTTCTGTACTAAATGCACGAGCCATGGGCTCGTGCTATACACTGTCGACAATCTACCCATTCTGCATACCCTTCCCCGCTATTACGCATCGAGATCGAGTAAACGTGCGAGATCGCTTCACAAAAATAACAAAATTTGTCGGGCAGGGAGAGAAAATATGAAGATGAGAGGGGAGAGAGAGGAGCTGTAGGATTACCTCCGTCACCCATTGCCAATCGCCTGCTTCTTGCCATGTAAAAGGACTGCCACTTGTCCGTACTTGGGTTCGTTTGCTGACTCCGGCCCCTTCCACGGAATGATTTCTTCACCCTTTGGTACCTTAGCGGGGCGATGCAGACATGTCAATCCGTTCGCGTTGCCGTGCCTCTCTGTCTTTCAGTGGATGATGTCGAAATCGTATTCCTGTAGGGGCACAGTCCACCGTTCGATCATACCCGTGTAATCGGTGAGCTTCTTGAGAGCCAACAATGGCTCGTGATCGGTTACAAGGAGGAGCTTTTGTCCGTACAAGTACAGATGGAAATGTTGAATTCCCCAGACTACAGCATAGCATTCACCTTGCGGAGCTTAGTCGTTCCTTCGTTCGTCTGGCATCGTGCGAGACGCGTATTCGATAACGTGTTCTCGACCGTCGTTCCCCTTCAACGCTAGAATAGCGAAAATCGCCTCTGGCTGTCAGTCCGTTATGAGAATGAACTGCTTCATGGGGTCTGGCCGGATCAAAGTAGGTGTTGTCGCCAGAGCGCCTTTGAGGGTGGCGAATATCAAATTTACTAAAATAATTAGTACAGCCAATCGCCTCCAGCAAATCATCAATCCTCAGAAGGGGGTACATATCTTTGATCGTGATATCATTCAGCTTGCGATAATCAATGCATATGCGAATAGACCCGTTATTTTTCGGCACCAATACTATTGGGAACGACCATGGTCCAGTGGTGGGTTCGATCCATCCATTAGCTTCAAATTCTCGAATCCGTTCGAAGGCCGTTGTCGGTGCGAATACCCTTACAAGGGTATCCGCCCTGTTTTTTTTGCGAGTAACAGAAAGTTGTTTGGCTTGAAATTTAAGTATACCACGCTAGGCGTGACCGCATCTGTAAATTACGTTGACAGGATGGTTGACCACAATGGCGAGTGCGTAGGCGCGCAGGTTTAAGGCGCGCGTGATTCTTTTCTATTGTTGATCGCAAAGCCGGCCCAGACCCCGGTTGTTTTGCTTGGTGATATTATCATTATTTTATTTATTTTTGATTAAGCAGGAATTAAGGATATTTTCGTTTGATTGGTGCATATTGACCAAGTCGAGCGCGCGTGCGGAGAAACGACCCCGACGACGGCATCGGCAATAACGGCGCGATTTTCGTGAGGTGAGAAGGATGTAGTAGGATGGCGCGCGCGCCGATTATGGCACGGTATAAGCAAGCCGGCGCGGGCACTGGGAGCCGCGCACCCGTTTTTGTTGGCCCAAAGTGCCGCGCCGCACCGTCTTGTATGGTACTCTGCGTGTTCTGGTGTCAGGCTTGGGCTTAGCCCTATAGGTTATGACCTTGGGTTGGCGTTACGGAGGTTCGGGGATCGAGGCCAGCGGGCGTTGGCGCAGCGACTTCGGCGGAGCTTCGCGGAAGGAACCGATGGGGTTAAGGGCCGTCAGGGCTATTCCCCTCAGTTTTGTTTTCGAGCGCGACAGTGGGCCGATCTGCGGGACTGGCGAGGCGCCAGCAGCACCACGGTTTTTCCCGATACTCTAGTAATTTCATTTTATTTCCCTTTTGTGTTTTATTTAATCGCGTCCCGTTCGGGGGCGCAAGACGGCGGTAGGATCGCCGGAAGTATGTCGTATTTACGGGATTGTCTGAAGTACGGTTACAAACTGTCTTCATGGTTGCACCGAAGTTACCCCCTTAAATGTGTTATGGGGAGCCACGCGGCAGCCACACTCGTGCTCATGCCTCCCCCTAAGTATACCGGTGAGTGGCGGGCGTAGGACCAGTCAGGCAGTACTCGACAGCCGGGGTATTACGACAGAGGTGGCTATAGCACTACCGTGCAGCCTACCCGTAGGGGCCTAGGAATAGGGGCGGAGAACTGAGACAGCAAAGGCCGATCCGGGTTTGCCCGCGGTTGCGGCGAAATCCTGGTGACTTGCATATCCCGATTTCTGGAAGGGATGTATTTACTGGATAAAAGGCCGGGGGTAGTAGGGGAGGCCGTCATGTTAAGGCACAAGCCCCGGTAGTGTGAGGATAGCGGGGGCAGAGGAGGATCCGGTGGACCTGGACCGGGTCTCAGCCCGGGTGCATTCGCAGGAAGGGTAATGGGCTCTGCCGAGGGAAGGCGCGGTGCAGAGCGGTGGGTGCTGCCTATGCGGGGCGAGGCATCGGAGNGCCCGGGTGCATTCGCAGGAAGGGTAATGGGCTCTGCCGAGGGAAGGCGCGGTGCAGAGCGGTGGGTGCTGCCTATGCGGGGCGAGGCATCGGAGACCGGGTGAGGGGTTGCTGCGGCGCTAAGCTGTCGCAAGGTTAACTACCTTTCCCCCACTTTTTCCTTTTCTGAATMCCTCCTGGTTGTACWACTTCGACCGCCGTGGGCCGCTACGGCCGCRCATTGCGTTAACAAGGAACGGACTGGAGGGAGACGCAGCAAACGGGGCGGAGTGATGGACGGACTGGCGAATGACTGCCTGCGGTAGAGTGAAAGACAGCGAAGAGCCCAGCGAAGGGGAGGGCGTTGTGACGGAGCCAACGACGAGACGGGCGGATGAACGGGGATATGAACCTGTGTCAGGCGCTGTCGGAGGAGAAGAGATAGGAAGTGAAATAAAGTAAAATAAAAAGAAAACGAATCTAATCGATAAACGGTGCCGGGTACAGTCGTAGATGGAGAAGGAAGATGGCGGGGAGGAGATGATAAAACCCGCTCGTTCCATGACGAAAGTGGGCTGGGAAAGAGTCGAATATGGGGTTTTTGAGGTGAGGCGATCCCAACTATGTAATTAGTTTGAGTAGAAGGTTAGTAGATAGGAGGATAGATGGAGAAAGGCCGCACAGAGAGTTGGCGGAATTGGCTATGGCAGGAACTGGAAAAGTGATTTTTCGCTCGATTCCCAACGGAATCAAGTGAACCAAAGTGATAAGAGGAGGTTTTGGGACGCTCCGAATACGATGGCGGAGTCAGAATGTTGGGATAACTAGTAAAAAGGGGGAATTAGTAGGGAAAGGCCGCGCGGAGACATGGCGGGAGAAGGTGGCGGGAATGAAAAGGCTGAATCTTACTCGATCCTCAACGGATCTGAGCGAGATAGGATGCGAAGTGGCGGTTTTGGGGAGAGGGGAAATAGAGTGTGGTGTTAGGTTGGACAGGAAGTTAACGAGTTAGTCCATATGAGAGAGAGGGCGTGCGCAGAGGTGGTCGGGAGTGAAGGAGAAGAAGAGGAAAAATCTTGCCAATAAATATGCCCACATTTTGAGTGGAAGATTCGTTCGATTTTGCCCGTCCAGTTGACGAAACCGGATCGAGCCGAGAGCTGCGCATGGGGAAGGCTACAAAAAGGGGGATGAATCTGACCATATTTTAGTCGTGGATTCATTCGGCTCTGTCCGAACTGTCGTTAGGAGTAGTGGGGAGGCCAGCTGCAGGGTCGGGGCACTTACCTCATGCTGCACGTTGTCGCATAGTAGCGGGAGGATTTGTCGACCTTCTCCGCTCCGTCGTCGACAGTAGCAGGGAACCGGAAGCAGCCGACGGAGCAGGCGAGTTGCAAGGAGCTCTTCACGACCAGCCGAATGAGCAGGGGTGGTGGGTTGAGTCGACCGGCGTGGCAGGCACGTATTATACCGAGCGGGGCTGGCCTACGAGCCAGAATGGGCGAAGCGAGTGGGCTGTTTTCAGAGCACTTACCCATGTGACTAAGACGCTGCTCTTCCCGGTGGGCAGCGGGGGACAAAGTTGTGGACTGTGGAACTGTGGATTATAGAGTGGTGGACTGCGGAATTGTCAACTACAGAGCGGTAGACTAGCCGCGGGGACTACGGATCAACGCAGATTTGTCTGATGACCGGTGTTACTTGAGCTATGGACGATCAAAGCTCGTGAGTAAGGGTATTGCTCTGAACGGTGTAGGGTGCGGAAGTGAGTGCGGCAACTTGGAGGTGACGTTGTTATTTGAGAACGTGGTCTCAGTTATCTCTACTACCATTCAAGAGGAGCACAGGGGGATGTGAGCAGTCCAAACCCGACCTTCTCAAACTGCATAGAGGCGGTGTTAGTTGGAGGGTGAGTTACTGTGACTTAAGGAAAGGAGGGGGGGATACCACTGCGGTCCGGGGGGCTCGTCAGAGCGTCTTTTCTTCTGCGTTTGGCTGCAAGTTGACTAGGCATAGTACGTTTGGCCACCATTGCGGGGGCCCTCAGGCGAGTGAAGGTATCAAGGCCCTCTCCTGCGAGTTTGAGGGCACCATTCTTGGATCTGAGAGTCTCATACTTTTCTCTTTCTATCCTTCTGACTCTAAGTCTAGTCTGTAGGTTACGAGGGGAAGACGGCAGGCGGGATTGCAACCCGTAGGTCCGTATCAAGACTCTGTGGGGAGTCCACCCACCGATTGCGGGAGCTCTGCCGGAACTCAGGAGGAGTTCTGGAGGCAGGGAACCTTCAGGTAAATCGTCTTTATCTGTATAAACCTCACTATTACCCATGTTTGCCTATCTCCCTGCAGTATGATTGTTGTATGCATGCGTTTGTCCCTATGGTTTTTGTTTTCTCTTCACGACCTAATCAGATTGAATGGAAAGAATGTATGAGAGTGAAGCATAAGTTTCAGTTATTTTTTTTTGACTGAAAGCAGACGAAGGTATGAAATGGGGGGAGGTGGAAGGAAGGCAGTTTTGCATACGTTTGACCGGGTCAACCAAAGCCTGAGCATTGTTTCTACTGTGAATGGCTCAGGGCTATGTTTATTTGGCTGTTTTCTGAAGGACCAGGCATTGTTTCTACTGTGAATGGCCTGGCCGCTGTGTTTATTTGATTGTTTTCTGGGGGGCGTTGTTTCTACTGTGAATGGCCTGGCTACCTTAGTTAACTCTGAGGGTTGCCTGATTGAAGGGGTTTAAGTTCTTGTTTATTTCTGAGGGAGAACCTTTGGTCTGAGGCTAAACATTGTTTCCATGGTGAATGGTTTAGCTTGATGACCACGCACATAATTTAAACTAAGTATAAAGGAAAGTATTTTATGTATATTTGCATGTGAATTGGCAGCTGGGCATTGTTTCTACTGCGAATGGTCCAGCGTTAAGCCATATCATTAAGAAGAGAAAAAAGAAAATACTAAGTATAAATGGAAATAGTTTGGGCAAGCTGAACATTGTTTCTACTGTGAATGGTTCAGTCCCCTGCCCATGTTTTCTTTTGAAAACAAAGTCAGAGAAATACTAAATTTTTTTGGATATTAAAACAGCTCAGGGCGACTAGGCATTGTTTCCACGGTGAATGRCCTAGTCATCTGCCCAAAAGAAGAAAGAAGTAGTTGTGCAACCCGTTCGTGTATATCATAA
>BFEA01001008.1:252377-265344 GCA_003427395.1 Chara braunii
CGAAAACATAAAATAACAAGGGAATTTCCCCTAAGATTAAATGTAGTGAAAAATGAAGAAAATAAAGAATATTGCGTTTTTCTCCGCTCCTCTTCTGGTCTTAATCTTTTTCTTTTATTTTTTAATTATGATATTAGAATAGACAAAATTCCGAGGCCTCATTTTGGCCCCGGTTGTATGTCGTCAAAATGCCGCGGCGAGGTCTGTTTCCGCGATCCCTCTCCGCGGCCGGCCAAAATGGTCCCAGTCCTCTGAGCGACCAGAAATGACGGTCTCTAGTTGTGCTCAGTGCACCCATCCATCTTGCTGTCTTTGGGGGTTACTCTTAAAATCTAGTGCGTCCAGAATCAGGGGTACCCTGAATTCTCATAATTCCTGCAGCCCGGTCATCCCAAAGCACTGTCAAAACGCGGACTTAACCCTGAGCCTAAACCCCTAAACTGCCGTTTTCAGGCGGCGCACTACTTGTGGCCGCCTGACAACGTGTCGAGCTCCGATACCAACCTCCCGCTCGGCGCAACTTCCTGCTCGGAGTGGGATGTGGGCCTTGAAGTGCGAAAAGGGGTGTGCCAAGGATTTTTGGGAAAGTGGGGGTGGAGTCCCATGTCGGAACTGAGATCTCGTGTGGCAAAGTTTCAGGGGCATAGATGCAATATGGTGAAGGGGGGCGAGTTGCTTCCGGTCTGATGGCTGTCGGGCTCGTGCAGCTTAAGACAGATGGCGTGCGCAGTGCATTCAAGGCCGTCCGATTCGTCTATTTTGGTGGCGACGGTTCGGGGAGAGGCCCGCCCAGAATGGTTGTGGTTCCGATGAGTTAGACCTTTGGGCGCAGCCACGCGGCGTCTGTTGTCGAGCGTTTTGGTTAGGCCCTCTAGTTTCAGGGGCTCATCGGTTGCCGCATCGCCGACAATTTCCGCAAGGCGTGCGGGGCTAGTACGGGGCGATGGAATTCCACGGAACCACCGTGAGTTGGTGATATGGGAGGAGGAGCCGGAAGGGGGGGAAATTGATTGTGATAACGACGAATCCGGGGGATATGAAGTATTGCGTGTTGTCCGTAGTGGGCAAATCGGGGCACCTCGGATCGATGGTTGTGGCACAGTGAAACTCTCTGGGGCACAATCGATTCTCGGTTAGGCAGGGGAATTCCAGGTATCTTTGCCTAATACATTCTCTCACCCAAGGGTCGAAGTACTCTGAGTCCCAGGAGCTCGGCATCTTATCATTACGGTGTGATGGAATTCTTCCGCACGCGTTTAACCAACAAGGGGATCTTCCCGATGGGATATCGGAAATTCCTATCCGTTTAGGTGCGTGGGGGAAGGAAAATTCCTGCCTACTCGACACGGGAGATGGCAAGTTCGTCAATGATCGCGAATCGGCGTGCGTGGACACGTGTAGGCTGCGCAGATCGAATCACGCTTACACGTATCCCTGCGAGGTATTTGCCTGTTTATGGGAGAATGAGAGCCTAGCGCTGAAAACAACTATCCAATCATCCAATCACTCCGTGATTCCGCAAACAATCATTCCCGAATATGCAAGTTATCACACACCAAACATCACAACAGTATCAGACAACAGCAGATCAAAGTGATAAGCAATAACGGAAGCAATACAAAAATTCCTACTATGCTTATGGGTGTATTGTAACGACAGGCAAGGGCAATGGCCAGACAAAAGAAAACAACCGACAAAAGATTCATTCGTCCAGTTATTCGACAGGACATACGATAGCTGGGATCAAGATCAATCGCAAATAAGGGCTGAAACCGAGGCAGAGGTTCCGAAAACAAAAAGGAGACGGGCAAGTTGCCCTGAGCCGAGATCAAAATTTATATACAAAAGTAACGAGGGAGATAAGACAAATAAAATTGCAACTCCGCGTCCATCAACCTCAGCTCCCTCCTCCTCTTTCTCTCTCTCCGATGCGGAGTGTCTGTTGTCACGAACCAACCCACGAAGTCGTCACCCCGCTTAGTCCTCCTGCACCCGTCAGGTTCCCCCGCGCGCTACAGTCCGTCGTATCCCCACGCGTCAACCCCGTGCATTCGGCACCAGCTCCTCGGGTCGCCCGACTCCCACTTCAACTCACCTCTTACGTCGCTAGTGAGCCGACCCTCACTGATCGCGCTACCCCGAGCTTCCAACAGCTAGTTAAGAGAGCTATCTAATCGCGCAGCCGAAATTTATAGTATGCATGCATGCGCAAAGAACACGGAATTGCAAGGACTTAGAAAGGAGATTAGGAGAGAAAGCACCTACGGTTTGCATGGCCACATCGCGGCATGGGGGACGAAGCCACTCTCCACGCATCGATCCGAGCATGCAGCCCATGGTGCTAATTAGGTACAGCAAAAGGGAAAAAAAAAGCGGGAAAAACGAAGTTGAAGAAGAAAGATACAGTTACAATGGCGCCTGCCCAAAAATTACAGTTACTTGCAAGATTAAGGGCGCCGACTAATCAGAACTCCGCTGCAGCCGCAAAAAGAAGCACACAAGAAGGACAGCGCGCGACAAAAAAAACCTCTAATTTCTAAATTCTTAAATTCCTAGCTAATGCAAAAAGAAACACTAATTCTGGAAAAAAAAATCCGAAGTTCCGAGAGTCGTCAAGGCTCGACAAGATTCAAAAAAAAAAGAAAGGAAAGTTCGAAAAGAACGAAGCAAAAATTCCCGCGCGACCTCCGCGCCTAAAATCCGACAACGGAACTGGAAAGAAGTGACGTCAACCATTATTAATCGCGCCTTGTCGGCGCGACAGCCACCCAATCGGCCATCTTGGGACTTGCCCGACCCTGAACCCAGCCATCCGAAAAGAAGCGACGAAAGAGAAAACACGAAAAAGCGAGGACACTGATGCAATTTCTCCTCAATCCTGATTTCCCGTAATTGGCCCAACCTTCCCATCTTAGGACCCTTCGTTGTCATCGCGCAGAAAATCGCGCGAAACAGAAATTGGTTCGTCACATAGTAATTTTTTGCTGTAATATGTGACCTTGTACTGATCCCATCAGATGAGTGCTCACCATCACCCCTAAAAAGCACTCCCCCTCCTCCGACACTACTCTCAACATCCCCCACTCCACCTGCAGCTCCAAACCTTATGGAAGCAGGTAAGTGGACTTACCGCAGTTTACTCGCGCTTACGACAACAATGAGTACTCTAACAAAACTGATTTCACCGCCCGCAAGGCAGCCCAACGACAACAGCAAGAAATGTTTACCCACAAAGAACTAATAATCATGGAACAACAGGCAGATTCACAGTCTCTCACTACCACTATCCAAGATATTAAGGACCGCCTTTTACAATATGCATTACATAGATGGCAAGGAATTAAAATTAGGGGAAAAATGACCAAATTCACTCATGAGGCTACCATGGACACCCATTTCTTCTCCATGGCCACAACATGGGCTAGACGTACAGTCATAGAAGCCCTTTTTGACTCAAACAATGACGGAATCATCGCCACTGACATAACACACTGCATACTAATTACTGGGACCTTTTTCAAACAGCTATACACATCTTTGATCCCTCCTTCTCAAAAGGAAGAAAGGGACAGAGAACTGGAGGAGTTCTTAGCACCAATGGATCGACACCTCTCCCCACAACAATGAGAACAGCTGGAGGAAACCCTATCTAAAAACGAAATATGGACAACACTCCTCCAAATGAAAGAGGAAAAAAAGTCAGGCATAGACGGATTCCCCAAGGAATTTTGGAAAATCATGTGGCCTGAATTGAGCTCGGACCTATAGGAGTATTATCAGGAGGTGTGGAATGCCGGGGAAATGGAAGAAATTGTGGGTAAGGGGGTGCTATCGCTGTTATACAAAAAAGGCGACAAAATGAACACTAGGAATTATAAACCTATTACTCGACTCACAATAGTCTATAAGATGGTGTCGAAAGCGCAGACACATAAGGCATCTATCCTGGAAGATGTCATACACGCGGATCAGACAGGGTTCATGACCGGAAGGAATATACAAGAAAATATCTTACTAGTTAATGAGGTGGTCGAACTAGCCCAACGGAATAAAACCAACGCGACCATAATATTCATTGACTTTGAAAAAGCATACGACCACGTTGACTGGGAGTTTCTGGACAAATGCTTGGAAAAAATAAACTTTGGACCAGTCTTTTGACGTTGGATTATGATCCTTCATCATAACGCCACCACTTGTGTTCAGGTCAATGGGTCGATAGCGCCCCCCTTTAAGCTTCAAAGGTTTGTAAGACAAGGGGATCCCATTGCACCCTATCTTTTCTTGGTGATAATGGAAGCACTCTCGGCCAACCTCACGCATAATAAGAACCTCTCTCGCATTAAGATCACGAACATCCCGGAGGAGGCAGTACCGATCTACTCACTGTTTGTTGATGACCTTACCATAATGCTGGAAGCGACAGATCGTAACATGGAAGAAATCCAAATCCTCATGAACCGGTTATGTCGGCTCTCTGATATGGCAGTAAATTGGGGGCAGAAGACGGTAGGATGGTGGATGCACCAGCAAGGAGGAAGGCCTCCTAAATACCCGCGAATTACATGGCTCCCCCGAAAAGATTATTTGAGAGTCTTTGGAGCCCTCATCACAGCAAAAGGGAAGTCGGCGACCAACGATGACTGGCTGACAGGACCAGCGCACGCCAAACTAAAACAATGGAATAAAAAACACACATCGCTATTGGGGCGGACCCTGGTCATCAATAATGTGATTTTGACTACACTCTGGTACAAATGGATTATATGGCTTATGAGCAACGGGGGGCTTAGGTCACTCAGACAGCAACTAGCAACTTTTATTTGGAGAGCGGACAGTAATACCCCCCACGCAATTAGTCGAGTAGCTTGGGACTCAATGATCCAGCCCAAGACGAGAGGAGGACTAGGAATTGTGGACCCGGCCACTCAATCCCTGACCCTTACGCTTCGCTGGCTTCAGCACATTATCTTCTCTCCGTCCTCCCCCTGGCCCCCCCTGGCTAGGGCGCAAATTGCTGCCCTAGCACCGGAGCCCCCCCCGGAGACTGACCCCCTGGTATGGCTACAAGAAAGATACTGGAGGCTTCCAAGGAAAGATAATAATGGGAACCCCGCGAGCACACGTTGGCTGCGATTACTTCGCACATGGAGGAAGCTCCCGCCGCCCGACCGACCCAACCTGGACCGATGGGAAGAAATCTTCAGACAATCGTTGTTTGGGAATCGATTGATTACGGATGCCTTGGGCCAGGTAAGATGCAGCTCAGATGCCCCCTGGAGAGGTTGGGTTAAACATGGTGCTAGCAGGGTAGGGGATCTGTGGGATAAAGAGGCAAGATGTTGGAAGAGTACAGAAAGGATGMGGGCATRGCTACGCTACTGCCATCTCACGGAATCGGCACTAAACGAWYTCATCGAAAGTTTCCCTCTCCAATGGTATAGCATCCTTCGGAAAGGGACTCAATTGAGAGAAGGAGACWGGGTTTGCCTKCCYGATCACCAGGAGGAGATAGRACAAGTACACATTGTAGACCCAACACATGCCCTAATTGAGATTTTCTCTGTCCAAAAGGATGACACTCTTCGGGGCAGACCCCTTTATCTGGAAGGACAGAAYGAACATATATCGCATCAGAGTTCTRGACAATGGCAGAGGACAATGTGCTTACCRCCCAACAACCCCGATTGAGGATCTCCCCTTCGACCCCGACGAGTGGCATTGGTCCCSGGGAGCCACGACTAGACAAGGGCCRACAAAACAGCTAACACTTTACAATCTAAAAACYAAATCAGCCTATCGTATGCTCCGTCCCAAAYGAAGACTGCGGGAGACGGTTGAGGACAGGTRRCACCGACATCTCAACATGGACCGAGACTTGCTCAAGCCGATCCGTTGGTTCACCCAACTTAGGAATAGACCCGCTAAGATCTCGGCCCTTCAGTGGCAAATARCAYACCGATGTCTGCCAACAAACAACTGGTTGATAGATCACACCCGGTTGGAGCAGCAAGGCCGGKCATTACCCTGGTGCCATAGTTGTCTCTTGGGTTACCCGGGGAGGAAAAAGGCCGAAACAATTGAACACATCTTCCTCCAATGCCCGACTTTGGTTTTGCTCTGGAGAGTTTGGGACAGGATTCGGCGACACATTGTCCCCGGTGCAGAATGGCCATGGGAGTGGAGGGCTATATTACTAGGTCATTACCCCCCGATTCGGGTCCGATTCGGGCCCGATTCGGGGAGACACATTCAAGGAGAACATGTTTCAATTGGGCAGGCGGGCGGTCCTATGGGTCATCTGGTGGAAACGTTGCATTTTGGAAATGGAAAGGGCACGGGTTGAAGAAGGAGAAGTCACAGAACAGTTACGCCTATTAGTCCAACATGAAATTGCTGCCCWGTGGAAGGCGGCCAGAGACAAACTTGACCAAATGAATTCCTGGGCTKACATCAACAGGATCATCTCCCGATTCAGTCAGAATTGGTTGGGAGGGGAAAGAAAASGATGGGTGGCGGAGKTAAGCTGGTCTGAGAATTGCCAGCAGGGAGGAGAGCTGCAAGAAGGACACGGAACGGAGATAGCAAGAGACTATCAGCTGATCTTCCATGAGTGGACAAGCCTCGACCCCGGCGAGAGGTTACACCCGGCTCAAGAATTTGCAGTCCCCTTTTCCCCCCCACCCACTGGCACTGGAAGAGGTCCTCCCCCCATGCTTACAGTAGCCCAGTTCGGTGGATCCGGCCTGGCCCAGTGATCTTCGTTCTGATTTTTCGGTCTACCTTCTGGCTACTTTATCCTGCCCTCTTCTTCTGTGGTCCCCTACTCCTGCCCCCTTCTGCTCTCTTCCGACCTCTGCCTCCTTCTGTTCCTTGTGCACCTGAGTCTATTCTGTCCCGCCCAATACAAGCCCAGTCCAATGGTTGGTAGAGGGACAGCGGCAGACGGATACACTGCAGGACTGGGACCGCGGCAGATGGATGCACTGCAGGATTGGTCGGATGAACAGCACTGATATGGGACGCTGGACCCGGGTTCCAGCATTGACAATATACTGCCTGCCTCAGCCTTCTGATAGTTCCAAATATAGAGAGGCGCCAGATTGGTTGGATGAACAGCTCAAATATGGGACGCTGGACCCGGTTTCCAGCACTAGCAATGTTCTGATAGCGTCAAAATAAAAAGGCGCCAGAAGGTGGATGGCAGGGGCTGGGGTACGGTATAGTGGATTGGATGGGAGGCTGGACCCAGTTTCCAGCGCAAAGGCGCCACTTTTAAAATGTACTGCTTATAAGGATGTGCTTACGGGACGCTGGACCCGGTTTCCAGCAGGTGTCGCTCCCCACTAATAGATGGAGCGGCCCACCAGAAAAAAAGGGACGCTGGGCCCAGTTCCCAGCAGGTGAGGCCTCCCACACAATTCTCAGGAATACTCAGTATTCTTCAGTATTCTTCTGTATCTCTGTATCTCTCAAAAGGATTCCAGCTAATTTCAGCCTTTTTCACTGTAGCCTGGTTTTCTATTGCTTCAATATCTCCGTATCTCTTAAAAGGATTTCAGCTAATCTCAGCCTATTTCACTGCAGCCTGGTTTTCTATTGCGTCAATGAGCGCCATGAGGATAGTGGGTGGATGGCAGAGGCTAGGGGATGGAGGGGGACTCCACCGGTGCCCCCCGGTGGCCCCCCCCACGACCCGACCCTGCTGCAGTTCAGGTATGGAAGAATAGAGTGGAGATGGGATGCTGGACCCGGTTTCCAGSACCGTGGCGTCACTCTCATTGATGTACTGTGTGACAAAGATGTATTTTTGGGACGCTGGACCCRGTTTYCAGCAGGTGTTGCTCCCCACCAATAGATGGAGCGGCCCGCTAGGCAAAGCCTCAATCCTGGTGGTTCTCGTACCACCACCAGCATAGAGGTCTTGCACAAGGGCCCCAAAAAAAAAAAAAAAAAAAAAAAAAAAAGATTTCACCGCCCCCATAGACTCTGCTGTGTTAGCTGAGATTAGGAACAGATCATCTGCCAGGGCCTTAGCCCTGCACTCTCTGTCCTAAGCCACTGGTAACCCTCTTATGAAGGGGTGCTTCCGGAATCTGTTGAGTGACACTTCCAATTGCAGCACAAACAGCAATGGAGCCAGAGGACAACCTTGGCAGAGAGACCGCGAGAACTGAAAGGGGCTGGATAAATGTCCATTCACCTGCACTGCCGATGTTGCCAGCGTGTACATGGCCATAACCGGTCCGATCCCCATCCTCCTTAGCGTGGTTAACACGAAGGACCAACCCACCCTATCACAGGCCTTCTCCATATCTAGGAGTAAGACCGCCATGTCCACCTGTTCCGCCTGGATAATTTCAATGCTCTTAATAGGTGTCCGGATATTGATGAAAATTGACCGCCCCTGAACAGCCCCCTGGTATCTTCCCCAATCTCACCGCCAGAGTCTTGGCCGCCAGAGTCTTGGCTAGCAGCTTGTAGCTCACGTTCAAAATCGAGATTGGTATGTAATTTCTCATGTTCTACTTGTCTCCCTTCTTGAACATGACTGAGATCACTCCATGCATCATCCAACCTCCCAACTTGCCCTGTAATAGCAACTTCCCCTCTTTCCAGGAAATTTCMAGGAAGCCGAGCAGTTGGGTCCGACCCTTAGGGCCTCGCCCCACGGCGCACGAAACGAAAACGAAACCAGTGCATCTGCCCACAGAAGGTGGCAACATACACTCGTTACTATTCATAGCAAATGGACGAACCTGGCCATTTTCTGCTGTAAGATTCACTCGTTTCTTTTTTCGTTTTGTGTGCCCTGCGGCGACGCCCTAAATTTTTCRTGTGTCTAGMGTAGTGCAGCGGGGCCCATTTGTTCCAAGCGAAAGGAGATTCCCGGCGACCCTGATATCGTKGTGTTATTTTCTCTGCGCTTGCTTTTCGCRTRCTCGAGTCCARTCCCGTTGYTCTGGCGTTGTTGCGTCTTTCTTCGAGCGGTTTCTTCCGGTCTGATAATCAAGCCACTTTACCGAGCCCGTGTGGGCGCGGGCGCGCGCGACTCGGACGAAGARGATGGCTGAGCATCCATGGCCAGTGTTAGATTATCTATGGCACGCTCATTGTGCCCGTTCGACTGGCAGCCAAAGCTWTCGCATGGCCTCCCTCTCTSGCTGTTTCCTACTCCAATCCCTTGCTAGTGTTCTGCTGCTTGCCACAATTTCTAAGCGGGTAAATGGCGCCGCTGTCGAGCGACCGGTCCTCGGCCAATGGTCTTCGGCTGCCAATGCTGCAGAGCCGGGAGACAGCCGAGCACGTCTCCTCGCCCAGCAGGTCAKGCGCAGTATGGCGATGGTGTCCACCGCGCCGCCTTCCTCGCCACCAGTGTTTGAGCCGGAAGGGAGCATGACGCTTCTGCAGCCCCAGCTCTTCGTCACAGGCAACCAGAGCGTAGTGCCTCCCATTGTCGTTCATACCCCTTCTCAAGACTTTCAGCCGACGGCGTCTGGGTGGGCGTGCRGAKCTATCATTCGCGACTTAACGTTTCATCCTAGCGATGATACCCAGATGTACTTCATTCTTGACGAGTTCTGTATAAGTACAAAAGAAGATGAAGTTCTAAGTCGGCGGTTTTCGATCCGAAAAGCCGATCTTGCGCGGGCGCGCCAAGGTTTCAAGAATAGCTCGGTACTCAGCTATTGGTGGCGCTATGGCGCAGGGAACGGGCTGAGTGAAACATCTGACTTTGTGTGGAGGAAGAATGTCAMTGACAACATATCAATGGCGCTGGTGTTTGGTCTCGACGTGAACAGAGAAGGAGACCAGCTGGTCACAGTGGCAACTCCGAGTAGTGGGACTCAGTCGAGTGTCGTCTGGCTATCCACGGCGGCTGGCAATCGAACGAGCGTGGCCATAAATGCGGACGCCGTATGGAGCGTGGCATTCAATCCGAACAAGACGGAACTGTTCATCTCGGACATCGCCCGACCCGTTCGGATTTTGTCGATGGCGGTCGCAGAGTCCGGGAGACTGGACGCCGGCCYGAAATTGAACGAAGTCTGTAATTTCTCCACCGGYGATCCCAACATTTCATTCGTTGGATTCGACTCAAGTAGCTTTCTGCCGGACGAGAGCTGCCTTTATTTCGCCGATTGGGGTTATAACCGGGTTTGGGCAATAGATCCTCGCTCTCCCTCCCCGACGGCCACTCTTGTGGCCGGCTCGGGCCAGAGCGGGTCCGTCGATGGCGATGGTCCCAAATCTCAGTTCGATATCGCGGCGAACGCAGTAGCGACACCGGACGGATGTAACGTCTTCGTTACCGAGCAGGGGAGCGGTTTACTTCGGTGGCTGAAGCTGGACGCGCCCTGCAGCTCGGCGACCAGTGTACAGCAGGTCGCCAGATACAGTGCCGGCGGGTTGTGGGGATTGGCGCTTCGGCAGTCCGGCAGCGAACTAAGTCTGTACGTCGGAGCAAACGATGGTTCCGTGTTCGAGCTGAGAATCAGCAATTCGCAGCTTCACTCTTGCGCGCCTCCTCCCACTTCTGGCCCGTCGCCTTCACGATCTTCGCCGCTTCCCCCCAGCTCCCGAAGAACTAATTTAGGTCTTGCGGTCGGGCTGCCCGTGTTGATCTCAGTCTTCCTGGCGCTTGCCACGTGCCTTAGTGTCCTTGTGTACAGAGCGCGCCGGAATGGAGGGAAACAGGGGCAGGCTAAACCTGGGCCAAATACAACAGGGAGCAGAACCGTCGAGATTGGACGGAGCAGCAACTTCACAACGGAGGGGTGTGGGCGCCACGAGAGCGGGGGAGGAGGTGGGGGACTTCACCCCTTGCAAGTCAGACGATTCTCGCTGGCAGCTCTGCAGCATTGCACAGAAAATTTCAGCAAGAACTACCGTATCGGGGACAGTGGAGCGTTCGGAGATGTGTACTGGGGCTCGATGGACGATCAGGATTTGGCCATCAAGGTGATGACGGGGGATCTGACGGAGGGGAAGAGAAGCATGTTCCTGGCAGAAGTGAACACGTTGAGCAGACTCCATCATGCCAACCTTATCGGACTGGTGGGATTCTGTGACGAGGGGAGTCGGTCGATCTTGGTGTACCCGTATTTCCCGGGGGGAAGTCTGTACGCTCGCCTGCACCACAGAGAGAAGGCAGTTCCTGGCAGACCTCGTCTTCCTCCTCTGACGCTCGTTGAGCGGATGTGCATCGCCTGGCAGATTGCCAGGGGTCTCAGTTACCTTCACGGGGGAGCGGACCCGCCAGTCATTCACCGCGACATCAAGAGCAGCAACGTCCTTCTTGGTGATGGCGCTGGGGAGAAGCTGCGCGTCGTGCTCGCGGATTTCGGACTAGCGACCATCGGAGAAAGAGTGTTTGGCGGGACAACACGGGACACCGCGGTGAAGACCTCGCACGTGGGCGGGACTTTCGGGTACATGGCGCCGGAGTACGTGATGAGCGGAACTCTGTCRGAGAAGATCGACGTGTACGCTTTTGGCGTGATCCTTATGGAGCTGCTTACGGGGCGAAAGGCGGCCACGGACTCGCCGTCCGGTAACGGGTCGTGGCAGACGCTAGCGGACTGGGCAAGRCCGTTCTTTCGAAGCGAMWWTATTGCTGGTGGAGGGATGCCGCATGCAATTCTGGACTCTCGCTTGCGTGCCGAGGTGGCGGGGCGCCCATTCCAGCAGATGACGATGGAGGCACTGCGTTTAGCGAGCGGCTGCTTGATGATGGAGCCTGCTGCGAGGCCAACGATGACCGAGCTAGCGGAGAGGCTTGCGGATCTGTTGATAGAAGCTCATGTCAATATAAGGAGGGTATGAGCGTCGTGCGCAGACCACATGGACAGATGCCTCTTCAGCGGATGGAGAGGGGACTGCAGCGGAGATGCTGAAATCTGTGGGCAAACGGGGGGAGAGCGCATTGGTAGCATAAGGAGTTGTGATGGCTGATTGGAAGAGGAAATAGAGAGCATTGGGGACTAATTACTAATTACGACTATTAATTAATAGTATAACGGAAGATAACGGACGCGTTTGTTAAACAGTGCCTGCCTGGAGGTTCTATTGCGCCCGGGGGAGAGAGAGAGAGAGAGAGAGAGAGAGAGAGAGAGAGAGAGAGAGAGAGGGAGAGAGAGAGAGAGAGAGAGAGAGAGACACATGCAAATATCAGACAAAACGTGCGAGGCTTTACTTTCGCAGTATACACGTCTCGTCCATGGAATGCGACAACGTCGSGATCACCCTTCTACCYCACTGCTCAGGTAATCATYTCAGCCACTGTCCACAATATTTATACCCTTTTTCTGGAGTAGATTGATTGATTGAGGTGTTAATAATTTCGTGATAGCAGAAGTTGAAATTGTAGGGAATATACTCGTAGGATATCCTCGGACARAAAKCTGTGGAGAAAAAAAAAATAAAAAAAWAAAAATCTGTGGAGGGCAAAGAAGGTGATAGCAGGACAGGAATTGTTGCCTTGGTCGACGAACAACTCGATCTGCTTACGTAGCTCTCTCTTTTTTTATATTTGTCACGTTAGCAATTTTTTGTCGGGACGTTACTGAGCAAATAATCCCGTGTGCTGGCCGAGCCTCGAAGAATCCATGGCGACGGCGTGGCCGGGGTAGGCGAGGGGATTGGACGTGAACCCACGTGGTCGATCAGCGTCTCCTTAGGAAGGACACTTTGCTGGACAGCCAAGGAGAATTTTGTCGCTCGCTCGCTAAGACGAAAGGAGGAGACTGTGGTTTTAAAAAAGTCGAACGTTTTTCGCTCTCGTAGCAGAATTTCGTTCATAGGAACCATTTACTGTTTTTTTTTGTTTTTTTTTTTCTTTGGAAACATTTACTGTATTTCATTTTATTGGTGTTTTTTTTTATTAGGCTTTCTTTTGGGGAAAAGTTATAAAACCGCCGCGCGACTTGGGGGCTTTATTTTTTATTTTATTTTTTTTAACTTGGGG
>BFEA01001009.1:0-11568 GCA_003427395.1 Chara braunii
AGTCGTGCCTCGCGTAGGCCCTATCCTGTCGTAGGGGCTCGCGAGAGGTATGGCTGGCGCACCCGGCCGGAGCGGCTTGTGGAAGCTCCATGTTTGTTGCGACGAAGGGTTGCAAAAACCAACTCCTGCGTGACGCGGCCGGGAGGGTCCCGCGCTGCCCCGCGCAGTGCCGGACCGATTGCGCCCGACAGCGTGCAAGTACGTGTATAAGTACGTGTACAAAGGGTGTGACCATGCTATGGTTTACGAGCAAGATAGTAATGCGTTCATCGATGAAGTCAAATTGCATCAAGATATGCGTGTTGTAGGCGCATGCGAAGCATACTGACGTCTATTGAGTTCGACCTTGTGGAACAATGACCCGCGGTCGAAAGATTGTCCGTGCATATCGAAAACATGCAAAAAATGCAATTCGAACCTGACATGGATGAAACACAACTCTTTGAATTAACATGTTCGTGAAGAGGAGTTTCCTGTGTATACATAGATCGTTAATACTAATGTGTGGCATAACAAACGTAAGAAGTGAAACCGAAGAAAGCAGGATCTTCATGGTGGTCTCTTCGAAAATATATCCCGGTTGCATCATGTCTGGATTACGGAAGGCGAACGATTCTATTTGCGTGTTTTGCTAAACCATGAACATTCTCGTGGGTTGTGTTTTTTTATCAAAATTTGTATGGTAGATGGAGTCGAATACGATTTTTTTCGATCCGTGGCTCTTCGATTGACCTTTTGCAAACTGACGATGCATAAGATCAATGCATGTACCTAGGTTGTTGGATCGGACGTCCGGGACCCCCCTGACCGTCCGAGATGTCCGACCGGACAAGGTATGTTCGACCTAGCGCAAAAAAAAAAAAAAAAAAAAAAAAAAATCTCAGAAAAATCTGAAAAACATATATGTTATGTAACATAACAATACAAGCAACTTTTGCCCTGGAGTCATGTTCAAATCATGAGTTAACAATCAAAAACCGAAAAAAATATATATATATTTTTTTCGAAAAACAAAATTTGTTTTTCCGAACGACGGGGGTACCGGACGTATGGGGAGACGTCCGGGGGAGACGACCGGCCTCCGAACCATTGGCAACCTAGGCATATACACAGCTACGGTGCATTACATGCCTGAAGAAGTTCGTAAAATATTTGTTATGGTTCTAGCAGTTGATCTAAAGATCGATCCGGTCCATTTCTTTGAACGACATTGAGATAAGATGTGTGATGATTTACAGTATCGTGCAGACAATGAAATTGTTGCCTCAAACATTTTGCAATCGTTAGTGTTGTTTAATCTTAACCGTATTTTGCAAGAGTCTGGCATAACATCCGTCAATTTTACCTTTATTATCCAACGTCCGACGAGAAAGAATTGTTGAGAACATAATCAAGCATTAGGAGAACAAAACCGTAACATCGAATCTAAACAAAGAGTTGTTGTATGATAAGATTTAAATGCAATGCAGATATTATTATAATTTCCGACATATTCGCTCACGCCAACGAGTGTTAGTGAAAAAAGTTGTTTAGGATGTATAAAAAAAAAAACCATTACGTGGTTTTGTCGATACACCGACTGAAACAGGAAAACACTTTCTCCATTGAAACGATTTTGGCGGGCATCAGATCCCGTTCTGCCATCTGACTGGTCTTGGCGTCTAGTGGCATAGCGACGAATTTTTTTAGAGGGGGTCGAACGTTTCACTCATGATTTCACACACATTTGAAACCAGATAACACGCGTCCCTTCTTAATTCTGAAACGAAGTTATCTTGTGAAGCTTATCCGCCGAACTGACTGGATTGTTTAGGACGAGGCTCCAATGAGTAACAAGTTTCACTTGAAAGCTCTTGGTGTTACGCTTCGGGACAGTTGTAACAATGACGAACCGTATGGTAGGAAAAATTTACTTCTTGATGAGTATTTTAGACAGGTTTTGCCCGTTGTGAAACACGGATCGCGAACTATACAAATTGATGCGTCCATAAAAATTGCTCGTTTGTAGGAACTTTTTGAGGTTCATCAACTGACCGAAAATTCTTAAGCTTAGGCCATGATGAAATGGCAAGGATGTATGCCCATTTTTTGATGCGTGTTGGGAACGGTAATCATCCTCGTGTTGTTCCTAATGAACCTACTGCAATCAGATCGCCAGGTAAGATTTGTACGGATAGATCGATTGATAAGTTGATTCATGGACGTTTGACGATGTGTCCAACCACATGGGGGATGACGAGTATTTCTCGCCTCGTTTAATTCTATGCCCTGCTAATGACGATGCCAATTTTGTTAATAACTATGTTCGTGACGATTTCCCTGGGCAGGTAAGTGAAGTTTTCAACCTTGATTATCCCGATTCGAATGATAGCGGACTCCGTATTGAGCGAGAGTTCTTAAACTGTCACAATAAACCTGACTTTCCACCTCACAAACTGGGCTTAAGAATTGGTGCGGTTGTGATACTTTTTTTTAATTTATCATCAAAGCAAGGATTTTGCAACGATACAAGGCTAATTCTGGAGAAGATTGTGAATGATGATTTATCGAAAGTGACAATAATGCGTACGAGGTAAACATCTCTGATCCCCAAGAATAATTTGATAAACGATGGTGAGATCAGTGGGTTCAAATAGTTTATGAGACAATTTCATGTCCGTCCTGCTTTTGTTGTAACGATTAATAAATCACAAGGACAAACTGTATCGCGTGTCCGGGTTTGGCTATGCAAGCCAATTTTTGCATATAACCAATTACATGTTGTGTTGTCGTGTGTTGACCATCCCAACAACATCCGTGTTGCGTTGCCTGATAATAATTTTTTTACGAAGAATATTGCGTATCATCAATTTTTGGGATGAGTTAATATTTTTCATCATCATGATTTTTATTTTTTTTTGTCGAGCCTTGGTATTCCGATTAATTTTGTCTTATTTATTTTTTGTATGTGACTTACGAATGCTTCATAACTATAACACTCGTGCTAATAGCAAAGAGAGGAAAGTAATAGAAATCAACAATACTACTAAATATGATCCGAATGTTACGTTAAAAGTTCGAGTCGAACATTCAGAGAGGTCAAAGAAAAGTGAAAATGATAAGAGATCAATGAATCTTGGAGGTGAATATGCGCGGGACGATCATGCTCTTCTTGGTGAAATTAAACGTGGATGTTCACAAGGTTATACCCTTGCGGATGCTGAGAAGATGGTTGTGGAGAAGTGGATAAGTGCCTTATAGAGAGCGTAGAGTTCCCTCTCGTAGGTGGACTTTACCAACTTCTTTGATCGCATCTTTTTGCTCATGTACTCGATCGGTCTCAACTTTTTCCCTTCCTGCTGAGCCAGCACTGCGTCAGTGGTTACAACAAATGACCTTTGTGGGTCGGGCACCATGAGAACCTCATGGTGCGTGAGAGCATGCTTCAAACACTTGAAAGTTGCCTCACGCTCGTCGGTCCAGTCTCATGGTGTGTCAAGTCGAGTTAGATAAGTCAAGAGAGATGGGATCGTGCTATAGTTCTTTACAAAGTTGCGTTAATAACCACACATTTCCAAGAATGATCTGACCTCAGTCACAGACTCGGGTCGTGGCCAGTCCCTAATGCTAGCCACCTTCGCATCTTCGGGCCTAATCTCGTCCACGGATACTTCATGACCCAAGTACAAGATTCGAGTGCGACCGAACTTGCATTTCTCTGCGTTTATACTTGTGTTGCTGGAGGAGTGAAAGTACTTTGTCTACATGTTGAGCATGCTCCTCGACAGTTCTACTAAAGATAAATATATCGTCGAGGTACACGACAACGAGCTTATCTAAGTAGTCATGGAAGATCCTATTTATTGCATGTTGAAATGTACCCGACGCATTGCAAAGGCCAAAGGGCATCACCACAAACTCGTACAGACCGTACCTGGTCTAAAATGCATTTTTATGTTGGTCCTCTCGTCTTATGGCAATCTGATGGTAGTCGGATTTTAAGTTTATCTTTGTATAGTACTTACATCCCTGCACCCTATCCAATAGGTCGTCGATGCGTGGTAGAGGCTCTGCGTTCTTAATGGTGATGGCATTGAGGCCTCTATAATCAATGCACATCCTTAGTGTTCCCCCTTTCTTTGGAACAAACAGGACTGGTGAGCCAAAGGGGGAAGTGCTAGGCCGTATCCAACCCTTTTTTTGTAAGCTCTTTCAGTTGCCGACGAAGCTCATCCAACTCGGCCGGAGCCATTCTATAGATTCTTCCATTAGGTGTCTTGCTACCTACGATGATCTCTATGGCATGGACAACCTCCCTGTCTACGACTCCTGAGGGCTCTTCCAACAGATCAGGGTACTTAGCGATGATGGTCTCTATCTCTGGGGGTATTTTAACGGCCTCCCCTTTTGCAGAGACATAGATTAAGTACATTCCTTCCTCTTGGTTCTGTTTTAAGTAGTTATAGAAGGCAGAAGCGCATAAGCACCCATAGGAGTCTATTAACCTACTGGCTTTGTACTTGGCCAGTCTAACGGTCCTCCCATTAGGGAACTCATGCTTCAACACTTTCTTGTCCCAGTTGAACAGGGGCTTGGCAACCTCGAGGTAGTACATGCCCAATAACATGTCAAAGGGCAACTCGTCGCTCACCAGGAATGCTATCTTATGGTTTATTTCTCGTCCTGGATAGGAGAAGGTGCAAACTACATCTTTAACATAGTCCTCCACCATCATGTGCTCTTTGTTGGCCAAAGTAGATGCTACTGGTCTACTAAGGCGCTGCACCCGGTCCTTTAGTCACAGTCTGCCAATGCAGTCGCGACTTATGAAGTTTCGCGTGGAGCCAATGTCTACGAAGGCGCCGCACTTGTGACCACCCACATCAACTTCCACAACGAAGTGCTCCCCTCTAGGACCTCTACTCAGTGCCACCCGAGACTGACGAGGGTCCCTTGCCGACCACTCTTCTTGAAGGTCCTCTAAGGCTTCAGACACATCCAACGTACAGAGTATAGTTGGGTCCGGATGCATCTGCGGGGTGACTAAGGAGTCAATAGCTTTGGACAACCCTCGAACCAGGGAGGGTACATCACCCGCTTCAACGAGAGTAGAATCAGCTACAACTTCTACCGGCCCTAAGTGTTTCCCGAGTTGGACTTCGTAGAGGCCCCAGACTGAGAAAAAGGAAACCCTCCCTTAGGAGGATCTTCTGCGAGACCTTCGGTTTGCATTTAAACTGCGTATGGTCGTACTCACCACAGTTAATGCAAGCACCTCACAACCAATGGTCCCGCCACACTTCTTGATCCAGGTTTGCCCCAACCCAAGCTGCTATTTCGTTTGGGTTGGCGGCCTGCCCCTGACTCCTTTGCTGACCGCCCTTGCTGCGACCTGCTACGTTAGTCTAAACTACTGCGGCGAGGTTGCTACCCCTCAGCACTCTCCTCGTCGTCTAACTCTGCGCCCTCCACAAGTTCTGAAACATCACCGATTTCAGTTTGATTCCCTTCGGAATCAACCATCATCAATCGACTACCCTTTTTCTTCCATTCTTGTGGAGTCTTCTTCTTTCTCCCGTCCGTAGAAGGGGTTTGAGCACTACCCAGCGTAGCCTCTAAGTCTAGGGCCTTCTTGCTGAATGTCTCAAAGGTGTGATACTCTCTACGAGCCTCACTGGCTAATAAGTTTTTGATGTCTGTGGGAAGATATCTCACGAACGTGGTCAACAAGACCTGTGGATTGTACTCCACTCCTGGGACAACGATTAGACGCTCTACGGTTGTGGTAAGCTCTCGCACTGACTTGTACTTCCTAGCATCAAGCTTTAATAATCCATCAGTGGCAATCTGTGCCTGCTGAGGATTGTGCCACCGTGCTTTCACTAAGTCCATAAAGCTTTCTAGGGTGTGGGTCTGCGCCCAATCACCCATGTTTTTCCGAACCCATTTGAAGCTACCAATCCATTTAGCCAGCGAGTTGTTGAACCCTCTAAGTAGGATGCAACAGTAATCACTTCCTCCTCTACCAATATCCTCTTTGCCCTCACCCACACAGGCACCGTTCTCAACCAAGTGTCGAGAGCCTCGTCCTTCTTGTCTCCTGAGAAGGTTGGAGGTGGTTTCAGGGGGGTCTTGAGATACCAAGGAAATTGCTCTCCCGCTGGCGAGACAGGTGGCGACTGTGGTGTAGCACCAGTCGCTGGACTGAATGATGAAGAAGCAACAATATAAGATAGGGTTGCTGCTGATGTACCACTTGATGGTGGTCTGAACTGAGCGGCATAGGGGCCCGTCGTCGGTGAGAATGGCAGCGATGGCAAGACTGCTGGCATGATCCCTGGCTTACGCATGGCGTTCAGGATCTAGCCCAAGGTGTCCTGGATGGTATCCAGTTTGCTGTCCATATACGCATGCATGGACAGGATGCTCGCCTTACGAATCTTTTCATTATTGCTAAGGGTCGAGTCATCTAACCCCTCTAGTGCAGCCTTATCTGCCGCCCTACCCTCTAGTCTGACACTTCTGTCTGTAATCTCTTTCTCTCTTTTAGTAGCCTGTCTAAGTTCCTCCTCTAGCCTTTAGTGAATCCTCTCTACCTGCTGGAGCTCTGTTTGCTTTTGGGTGCATGGAGGTGGCGAGCTGAACTGCAAACCCGCCATCTGACTAGTGTCAGCTCCTGACGTATTGAAGATGGATTGTGAACTGGTCGCATGACCAGTAGAGTTTGCAGTAGAAGTGGCTGAAGAGGTACCCATTGCTACCTCGCTATCTGTTGTCGCTGCCAACGCGTGTTCAGCCGCTGCTGCTGCCTCTCTCGCATTCTCTAGATTGCGGGACCTTGTCTCGGCCCTAAGCCTTCTCTCATCTCCTGGTAGTAGAACCTGGAACACAACGGGTATCCTACCGGTGTCCCATCGTGTCTGCCTCATATCGTCAGATCTATCCTCCCCACCGTATGATTCACTCATGGGCTAGGCAGGCGCTGTCTGCACTAATGTCCTCTTTGGGACCTATCGCAGCATACGTCTGATGAGTTCTAAAAATAAATCAAATGATAGATGCCCGACGAGTTACCTAGACTACTAATCAAGCGGCATCAACAACACCTACACAAGCTGTACACATATAGTCTACCTCTATCTTTGATTAGTTCTGCACAGAAGCTTTAGGAAGAACTGACTATGGTAAATTAAAGTCCTACTCTAGGCTGTCTGTTAGGTGTTAGCAGTCTGTCAACTAACTAATCAAATAAAAATAAACTACAGTGAGCAGATGTATGCACAATGGATAAAATAGTGTTGCTCAGCAGAGTTCAAAATTGGAATCCCCTTCCCATGTATCCAACGTACCTGTGAGCATCATCAAGCTGCGGTGTCTAAGGTGTGCAACCACGGTCCACCCCTGTGCCCAAGAAGTATGCTTATGACTAGTATGTCCTTTATTTACCCTCGCGTGCAACGAGCCTTACGTCTGACTGATCTGGCTGATCACGAGACAATTTTTGGACATCCCCCAAGAGTCCTCATGAATTCTTTAACGTCGCAATCTAGACGACGATCTTAGTCAGTGGACAGTTTAGACCCCAACCAGAAATGTTTATAGACGGTCTGGGAGTGTCTACGTAGGACTGGTCAGTCCGCACACCCCTTCTATCAGCGCAACAAAGAGCCTCAATGGACAAAGCAGCCTGAAATGGTGCCCGTGACCCGTGCTTCGACCAAGGCCCTTCAGAGGCACCGCCCTCTCCTGCCAGATGCGCCACCGGGAAGAATGTCGTCTCTCAAGATAGAGCGCACGCGACTCATTTCCAAAAGAGAGGACACTCAAGTTGGACTCACTTCCTCACGATAAGAAGAGATTGAGGGAGTAGATAAGGAATGGCAACAACGTAACTGGAGATAGCTGCCCCCAACCACAAATTTCTCACCAATTGGGCCGACGTGCATTTCGATGACCGGTCATTAGCCCCGGTACCACCCACAACGCAATGCAGTGCCACCTCAGCCAAATGCCACATCAACATACTCTCATCATCATGCATACACCCCCTGTCGCCACAACTCCCACGTTGTCGCCACATCCTTCCAGCGGCCGTCCTCTCCACCTAGGCCCCGCTAATGAACCAGTGCCAAAGTATCATTACTGCACATGAAGCATCGTCAACGCACCAAGTTACCATGTCGCCAGTGTCAGGTAAGCAGTGATCACCTACCAGATCTGATACCAAATTGCAAGGAAAATGAGTGTGAGCGATATACATAAAACCAAGTTGCGAAATCACACAGTTGTCCAAGTAGTCGTGTCCCAAGCAGAGAGTACAAATGCACCGAGAAAACCATTCATATAGAGCAATACAATAAAGTAATGAGCCAATGTTCAAGCCCGTAGGCCACACCAACACAGTGTCAAAAGTCGCTCTGCTCTATCTGGCGCTCAGCGCCCAGCCTACTCTACCAGACTATCCTACCTACAGGTAGTTCACGCAACAGGATCACTTCGACTCACGAAGACCAATGTACATGACTGCCAACACCATCGCCGACTTCTCTTCATGTACCATGTATGTATCTCGTCACCCTCAATCAGACCTTGATTACCCCACACAGCGCCTCCTTCCCTTAAAACCACCTGATCATCTGTTATAGCCCCTGGCGCCCAGCAGCCCGGCTATGGTTGCCTGCGCCCCGCTGCCCTGCAGCGCCCCACTACACCTCTCGCGCCCCGTCAGCGCCCTTGGCAACAACGCAGCATCAATCGAGAGGGCAGCAACACTTCCTCCTTGCAAGCGCTGGCCAGAATGCCTGACCTGGGCTACCTCATTCCTTTTATGGAAGTGGCAGCCTCCTGGATGCTGTGTGTGGCTTGGCTGGAAGCTTCCAGTAGGTTCCGTGTCGACCTTTCCTGACCCGATTGTTAGGAAGCAGTCCATAGTACCCATTCTCCTCGCCCGAGCACGAGGCCCCGATCTAAGAAGTAAGTGTTCGCTCCTCCGCAACAACATTGCACCACCCCCATAAACGGGTCTATGAGATGTGCGCACCTCTCCCCAACCATCCCCGAAGGTCGTGGTTCCAAGAAGAGTCATTCCTAGCGATCGTGGTCGGGCAAACCGTTGATGGCCTCACCTTTCTTCTCTTTTTTTGTTTGGCGACTTTGATGAGATAGAAGGAAAGGGAGTAAAGAACATGACTTCTTGGAATGGGGTTAGGTGAGAGGAGGTCATTCAGGATAACACGGGTGCTTTGAAAAAAATGCTACGTAAACTTTATTGCCAACTTTCTTCCTTCTTATCGGATTGGTTCTTTCTCCAATATTCATTCAAAATATATAGTGTGACTCAAACCTCCCAATGACACTTAACTTGCTTCACATAAGTGCCTTGGTATGTTCAACGTCCATGTAGAACAGTGATACATATCTTGTTTATTCTCAAGCATCGTTTGTTTTCCTTCGATACTATTTACTGAGAGATAACCTAAATTTATTATTGTCTTTTTATCTTTTTATTTCCTATCGAAATCCTTCCTTTCTGATCATGGATAAAATTTACATGATGACATCACACAACCTTTATGCCTACATTTTTTTTTCCCCACACTTCTTACTCATCTTGACCTCTTTCAAATATTATCTCATGTCTACATTTTGAGGGATACTCACCAGGTTGTTTTTCAAGAATAAATAGAACAATATAAGATTGAACACAAAAAACCATACAATATTAAAAAAAAAAAAAGTGTTAGCAACTAAAGATTAATACCATCACCATAACCATGAACACATATCAACAAACGAGTAACGCAACCTTTATTTGTATACAAACATAATATCTTATTCCAATTCAAAGAATAGTTGTAAAAAAGCAAATGTTGAAAAAATAAAGAGAAAAAAATGAGGGAGAGAAAGAGGGGGAAAAAAAAAAACGAGAATTAAATTATTGAGTGGGCGAGCACGTTTTTGATACCGCTATCTTTGGCGATTTTTTTTTTTTGACAAATGCTATGAAAATTTATATATATCTATCTTACATAATATAGAATCTACAAATAGAGTTTGAAAAAATAATAATTTATTTCATGCCCCGAAATAAAGGGAAAAAAAAATGAAAAGAGAGAGAAAACAAATTAGTGAGTGGGCAAGCAAGTTTTGACATCACCATCTTTGCAAATTTTTCATTTTGTTTTGGCTTTATAAAATGGCTTCAAAATTAACAGGGAGATACCTTACATCACAAAGAACTCACAAAACAAAATTCAGAAACAAATAATAATATTTAGGTGCCAAAATATTTTTTTGCGGGGTTCAAACCCCTTCAGGTTGGGGCCATTTACGGGGATCCGAACGCCGGAACGTTCGAGGGTCAGCTTAGGGGCCTCCATACGTTCAGCATGACAACCCTGTATGGCGTTCGGGACGGGTCAAACGCCCGAACCCGAACGCCCGAACGTATGGGACCCTATGAGGATGCGTTCGACCGTTCGGGCCAAACGCGGACCCAAAAAAAAAAAAAAAAAAAAAAGTCATCAACAAAATCGGAAAAAAAGATATGTTCTGGAGAAAAATAAATTAAACAAGATTTGCCTGAGCAATACATCAGAATTACTTATCAAATTTGAAATAAAAATAAAATACGGAAAACAAATACTAATAATAAAAATAAATAAAAATAAAAAGAGAATTAAATTTAGTGAGTGCACGAGCATGGGTAATTAGATGTGATGTAGTGACGAGTAACCAACAGCAAACACGTCACGATCCAGTACCAAGATAAACCATGTCGCCAAGTACAAAAAGTACAAAGAGTACAAAAAATACATAGTCGGGCAAAGTTGCCAGGTACAGATGCATTCCAATCAACAACAAATGCATGTGTCGCTGGGTTTGGCTACCCCGACCGGTTTCAACCGCCGCCACGCGGTCGTCTTCAGGGGGCTTACCACCTCATCGTCAACCCTCAACTAAGTCCATCTTTCCACTCTCCCCCCCACAGTCGCGTTCGCTCCGACATTCCCGGAGTGTCAGCGACGTATGTCCCAGAAAAAGGTACTTCACATAGCTAAATGCTCTGAAAATTTACAGATGTGTACTTCACATAATACAAAACCCACTAAAAAAGTTTCAAAAAATAATAAAGTTGTTTAGACCCCGAACTAAAGTGAAAACAAAAAGTAAAAAGTGAAAAAATATGTGGGCGAGCATGTTTTGACACGGCCATCTTTGGCGATTTTTAATTCTTATTTGGCTTAGCCAAATGACTTGAAAATCTACAGGCATGTACTTCACATCATAGAGAACTCACAAAAACATATTCAGAAAAAAATTATTAATTTTAGGCCCCGAAATAATTTTTGGCGGGGTCGAACGCCGTCGGGTTCGGACCCCGTACGGGACCCCGAACGTCCGTACGTACGGAGGTCTGCCCGGGGACCTCCGTACGTACGGGCTGGTGACCCTGTATATATATATACATATATCCTAACCCTTAAGCAGCATTGGCCGCGGGGAGAGGTCGATGGTCCGCTCCGCGCCGGACTTGGGGGTGAAGTTTTGTTGCGGGCCGGCGGATGGAGGCGATCGAGGGCGGGGGGG
>BFEA01001009.1:17575-27644 GCA_003427395.1 Chara braunii
CGGGCTACGTGTGCGATGTGTCGAGCAAAGAGCCGGCCCCAAGCAGCGAAAGCGTGACATTGCAGGGCTTGGGCTCGAGTAGTAAGCCAAGCAACGACCTTGTAACACCTGCTACACGCCCGAGCAGGCCGCAGTTACTCTTCATATGTAGAACTGCGCCTGCTGCAAGCAGGCTTGGGCTTAGCCCTATTGGTTATAGCACTAGAATTTTGCCTTGCAGGTCTTGGGATCGAGGCCAGTGAACGGTAGCAGGGGAGCGAGGAGCGTACTTTGGCGAAAATCTGAGGGGTTGAGGGTCCTGTGGGACTATCCCCTTCGATTTTGCGCGGGGTTCCGACTACGGGCCCGACGGGCAGGACCAAGGGACCGAGTCCCATCGGTTCCCATCCCCCTACCTGTTTTATAAGTTCTTTTTCTAAATTTTATTAATTATTATTCTCATTTTTATTAGTTATTTTGGTCCCATTTTGGGACAAGGTCCGGTACTGGTCCGTGGGCCGGCAGTAGGACCCAAGAGCCTAGCCTAGTGGGTATATTGAACTGTTGCAATACAAACCTGTTTTCGAATCCAGATGATGGAACTTGATGAGTAAAACCGAATATTTCTGATTCGTCTGGGCCCGGTCAATTCGGGGGTGATATCCCGAATCCGTGGCCGCAGTCCTTCAGGACATCCGTTAAAGTTGGAACGATTTAGAGAAGACTAGCACGGCTCCCTGCGAAGGTCATCTGACCTTTCTATTGGTCGCCTCCCCCTCCCTTTTTTTTCCCGGATCACGGATTGGTGTGTCGGGTTCCTGGGAAACCTGTGCCACTTCAGACAATCAGCGCAACTATGAGGCAGCGTGAGGATTCGGCTTAGGACTTCAGTACAAAGCAGTGCAGCCCGGTGGGAGTAGGGCTGCTTTTTGTTATGACCACAGCTAATGCACGCGGGGTGAATGTGCGTTAGAAGAGGGAGCGAGGTGGCAGCAAACAGGGAACTGACGAACGGGAAGGAAACGGAGAAGATGCTGTTCGCCGGTATGGCAGCGAGTGGGGGAAGCCTTACCTGCTCATACTCGTCGCTGGCATCTCGAGGAGAGTGAAGAAACAAAGTGAACCTGGACGCAGATCGGCGCTAGGTACTTCCTAGGTGGAAGTGGAGATGGAGGGAGACCTATCCTGCCGTTATTAATGGAATCGGGCAGGGTGAAGGTTGAAGATTGGAGCTTCTAGCGCAGGAGAACGCTGCACGCCAAGCTGTTTTGGACTGATTGGTCACGTCAGATTTTCGGTCTGGGGAGCAACCTGCGTGGTATGAACTGCAGAGGCTGCGCGGTGACTAGGAAGAAGCATCTGGAAAGTGAGTGTATCTCCCTTATTTTAGTGGAGAATTCATTTTTTTTACATATATATAAATTTTGGTGAGTGTTGGCTTGCGTAGTTGAGCTCCCTGCCTCCAACTGTTACAAGATTGGGTGAGTTGGCGGGGCAGGCCCCGTCGGAGTAAAGGCAAAAAAAAAAAAAAAAAAAAGGGGCGTCATCTGGCCGGGTAAAAGACGAGTTCAGTACTACGGTGTTGAGGGCTTGAGGCTGCTGTTGGCCAGGGATCCCAGTTGCAGAGGTTGCGGCGTACCCGGAGTTGTYCCTAYGTGACTGAGCACTGGTGTTGTGCTCTCGTGCRTTGTAGTTGGGCACTTCGGCGTGCCGTGAATATTGCCACAGCTAAACCCCGCGGGCAGCAGATTACCGTGGGTAACTCCCAGTCAGGTTGCCACGGATGCTGTTGGGCGCTGAGTTGTCATGCACTGGATCTCCTGTGCACTATGAGACTAACCGGGCCTGCTGTACCATTGCAGGTGCTACCACTATACCATCAGCCACTACTACTACGATGCCATGAAGAGGGGCAGCTAATAATTGCTAACAACTGAGGATACGGGCTGCTGCATCAAGGGCTGCCACCACTGTTAACAGGGTGGGTTCTGCTGCCTTCTTTTCAAGACACTGTGGATCCCTCTACTCGGTACTGCTGCTACCATTACCAGGCGGTGGTTGGGTATCATTGGTGGTACGGGGAGGGGGATAAGTGACCAGGGGTCGACCGTTGGATTGCTGTAGAAGGAAAGTGAGACCGTGGCAGCTACCGCACGAGTGTCGCAGGTCCGTGTCACCAGCCACCTGTTGCTGACTGACAGAGTGCCTAGGCCTGCTGCAGGTTACATTGAAGATACCCAAGAACGGCTGGGGACCGTTCTGCTGTGCTTTCGGAGTGGTGTTGCTGTGTCTTGTTGGCCTTGCTGGTTGCCTGGTTCGGGGGCTACCACTGCGGCCGGTACCTTGTCTCCCGGCTGTTGTCCCGCCTCCACTTCGAGTGTTACTGATGACTTGGCGACCGGCTAGTACAAGGAAGGTGTAGTTGCAGCAAGGTGAACTTATCCTTCGGCTGCTATAGCCGTGGCCAGCTGTGCGACTATGCTGCCTGGAATCGCTGCTGACATACATCGCCTAGTGCTGCTATCATAGTGTTACCCTGTTCTCTCGTGGGCGTCAGGTGGTTGTGTAATTGCCAGCACTCCTATTCCGCTGTAGCTGTGTATGAGCACTCTGAGTTGGCGGGGCGGCCTTGGCTAGCTAAGGAAGGGGCCTTCTGGCCGCTGACATAATTATTGTCGCTGCGGCTACTAAGTAAATTTTGCCTATTTTCAGACCAAACCGTGGATTTCGAACAGTTAGTACGTAGTTAGTTGCTGCTGATTGGATTCAAGACGCCTGTTACTAATACTTAGGTGGGTGTTGCTGAAAGCTGTAGGCCCACTCGGGCTGCTGCAGGCTCGTAAGGGAGTGCTGAGGTCTTTCTAGGAAACCGCTGCTGGTAGACCTTGCCACTTCGACAACCAGCTGCGTTTTACTACAGCTACCGGGTTGCTGTAGGAGCTGTAGAGTTACTGTTTAAATGTAACCACAGGAGTTGTTGTGCTATCTATAGTAGCCGTCCCCAACCACAACGGCCTAAACTGGAATTACTACAGGCTTGGTGAGTAATCAATTGCGAGTTTCGCTGCGCCTTCTGCTGTGGTATCGCTGTACGTTGCTTCAGGGTGCTGGGCAACTGCTGAGTTTGGCGGGCCTGTGGCTGCATAGCGGGTGACGCTTTACAGTACACTCAGTGTCTGCTGCTGAGTAACTGTACTAATTACGGTGCTCAATGCTCGTTGCCATACTCTGCGCCTTGTGGCTACACGCGCTGTGTTGACTGCGGGGTGCTGCACGGGCTGGGTGCTGCTCCCCACTGAGGACTTTTGCTGGGGGTTGGCTGCTGAGGGCCGGCTAATCCAAGCTGCTGTATTCTACTGGCCACTGTGGGCTAGGTCCAGACTGCGACTATTGCAGGCCGTTCGTCTTATTGAGTACGCGACGACCACTGCAGCAGTCCGGACTGCTGCTGAGATAGGCTCAGGCGGGGTGCTATCGCGGTATTGGGCGCTGTTTGGGGTGCAGTTGCTGCGCGGAAACGTCGTGCCTTACTAGAAGCAGCAACAACTTGGGCTGGTGAAAGGGGGCACAGTGAGAGAAGGGAATGTGGTAACCTTGAGGAGTGAGACCGGGCTTGGCAACGAGGACTATGGCTGCGACTGGAGGGGGTTGGCGGGGGTACCGTTTGAGATTGGTAATCTGCACTTAGCTGCGGGTTGAAGGGTGCTACTGCACTGTCTGGCCATCATTGCGGGGCCCTCAGGCGAGTCAAGGCTTCAAGGCCCTCTCACGCGAGTCTGAGAGCACCCATCTGAGAGTCTGACTTATTCTCTTTCTGCCCTTCTCAGTCTCAGTCTAGTCTACTGGTGCCGAGAGGAAGGCGGCAGACGGGATTGCAACCTGTAGGTCCGTGCCAAGGCCTCTGTGGGAGGTTGCCCCACCGATTGCGGGAGCTCTGCCGGAACCCAGGCGGGGTTCTGGAGGCAGGGAAGTTCAAGTATACTTTCGATAACCTGTGTGATCCTTTCCCCTATGTATTATCCCTGGGCTATCTGAAATTAACTATGTGAAGCTATTACTTTTCTCTGTTGTTATGTATGACAGGACATGCACTGTGAAAGGTTTAATGAACAAGTATATATGAGAGACAAGATAACCCTTGAGTGAATTCAGACAGAACGATTTGGGGGAAGGCGGGAGGAAGGCGTTATGTATGCGTTTTGACCGGGTTAACCCAAGGCTGAGCCCCTCCGGGTGGATGTGGGCTCAGTGCTATGTTTTATTAAGGTTTGTTGATCTGAATGAGTGACTCTTATGGCTGGTCTACCCAGGTGGGATAGGATCAGTGGCTGTTTTATTTGAGGGTTTCTGAACAGGAGGATGGGCACCCCGGGTGGGGAAGGCTCAGAATCCTGGTGTTTATTCTAATGAGTTGTGGTGCGTGTTTTCTTCTGAGGGAGTAACGACATAAGACTAAGTGTACCCTAGGGTTAGGGCGGCTTAGCCATGAGCCATGAACTAAATGGTCAACCAGAGTATAAAACCTGATATATATACAATTTGAACTTATACTTCTGACAGACCGGGCGCCCTGGATGGGGAAAGTCAGTCAGTAAGTCAGGTAGAACTAAGGAAGAGAGAAAGAGATGAAGAGTAAAACAAAGGTAACTGGGCAGACTGAACGTAACCTAGGGTTAGGGCGATTCAGTTATATGCTCATGATAACACTAAGGAGCAGAGAGTTAGTATAAATCTGATTTTATTTCCCCTTTTAAACATGAGTCAGGATCGGAAGTTCCATTTATTGGAAAGTCTGTGAAAGTATTTGTACCCTATTTTATGTTGTATGGCCAACTAGGCGTACCCTAGGGTTAGGGCGGCCTAGCGATAAGCCTTTGTCGTTTAAAGTAAGTTGGACGTACCCTAGGGTTAGGGCGGTCCAGCGTTTCGGTGCTTATAACTGTTCAGGCAGATCAGGCACACCCTAGGTTTAGGGCAGCCTGATCACATTGCGTTATGTAACTTAAACTATTGTGGCTAGCTAGGCGTACCCTAGGGTTACGGCGGCCTAGTGATATGCCTTTGTCGTTGATGTGCTGTGGGTTGGACGTACCCTAGGGTTAGGGCGGTCCAACTTTTTGTCGTTTGTACTTATGTTCAGGCAAGCTAGACTCACCCCTGGGTAGGGATGGTCTAGAATGATGCCGTATGCAACTTTGTTTAAAGCAGATTGGGCACACCCTAGGGTTAGGGTATGCTATTTGTCGTCAGTTAGGCAGAAGCCAGACGTACCCTAGGGTTAGGGCGGTCTGGTCATATGCCTTATGTGTACAGTTCATGTTATGTTGGGCATACCCTAGGGTTAGGGCAGTCCAAATGTGCGTACTTTACTTGTGTACCTAGGCAGGTCAGGCATACCCTAGGGTTAGGGGCTTGTCTGACCGTATGCCATAGGAAAGGGGGATGTAAAAGGGAAGGAACTAAGCGATTTAACGAACTACTTGGACTAAATTAATGTGGGATTGTGAGAGATGTTTGGTTATGCATGTTTATGGGCTCTCACTCTGGGGCACCTCTTTGATAGTTTAGTTGCTTTAGGTGCTCGCCGAGTGCTAGAGCTATAGGCAGGTAAGATGGATGATGGGAGGGAAAGCTTGGGATAAGATAGGACTGGCTCTACTAGGAGTTAGGATCAGTGTCATCGCATAGCCTCATCAAGAGGTCGTACAAATTATCGTTGATCCTACCTTCCAAGTAGGTGTCAGAAGTTAGTCCCAAGTATAGTTATGCCTTGTCTTTTCAGTTTCAGCTTTGTATAAATTTTGGCAACCTCCTGTTCCTACGGGAAGCGCTGCCGAAATTTCTACAAATCTGAAAGTCATTTTTTGGACTCGTAGAAATTATGGAAAGGCACTTTTCCTACGGGAAGCGCTACCAAAATTTCACAGAATTTAGGGAGTAGGATTATTATTAGCTAAGAGAGACTTGACAGATTCACCCTGGATAGGGGAGATGCTGCCAAATTTTCTCAGTGACTTGGCGTTAGTGAGGGAAGCTGAACGTGAGACTGATAGAGGAGCTAGGGTACAAATTGGGGAACTATCCTCTACTTGGGTTGAACATAGTAGTGGTTCTCTTTGACCTATACTGTGATGCAGGTTTTCACATCCGATTGAAGGCTCGAATTGTTCGGCCTGATTCTACGAAGGGATCACTTGTCTATTATCACTCATAACAGGTCGGTTGCCGATTCGTCGGTTTACGACTCAACTTTCCTATTTCTCCTGCCTCTCAACCTAAGGCCTTGGACCTTGTCAGGATTTGTGTGTTTCTTTGGGTTTTCACCCAGCTTCTTTATAAATCGCCATTTCTGAAAGACTGGGTACCTTTGTTAAGGATTGATGGGGAAATGGTTGGGCTTGAGTGCATAAGGCAGGGTGTGAGCTGCAGGAGGCTGAAAAGTTGACCCCTTTAGCGCGTGTGATGTTCTTTGAATGTTGTGTATATGATTGCAGGTATGTATGAAAGAGTTTCATTTGATTTATGATTGAGTGCTTATGTTTTGAATTCAGATGGGCAAACCACACAATTGTCGTGAGAGTGTACTACCCCACAACCTGTTGTTTGGGTGAGATTGTTCTTTTCCAGCCCGATGATGTGATAATCAGAGTAAGCGTACGCTCGGGTAACCCTTATGGGGCTATGCGACCACACTCTTGTGTCCTTCTATTCTCTTTGACTTCGTGTGGTAGAAAAGTTGTCCCAAGCCTGGAAACCAAGATCCTTGTCCGGGACGTCCCAGGCCCCAGACTAATATTAAAGGTATGTTCTTCCGATAGTGTTAAAAGCATTTGTTTTTCATCCTTGTTAAGGTTATTTTGGTGGAACGGCAAAGGTTTCCGGCAGAAGGATTAGCGTGTCGCTGGTGATGCGCCAGACAACTCACCAACGCTCCGAATTCCTTCCTGCCCTATGGACCATCTTACCCCGCACCCTTTGGGGTACCTCAGGGTGCAGAAGATGGTAAGGCCCTCAGGCCGGTCCTGCGCTTGCTAAAGGTTTACCCCCTTAGCGTGCGCTTCAGCCAACGCCTGAGCATCGATAGCGACTCCATGGCTTAAAAGAGACCACTCGTGTATGGGCATCACATAGTGCGCCGACATCACGACTGCGTGCGCAAATCCGCATTGTTGGTCGGCATGCGTAGGTTCTGCGTCCGCACGGCTTTATACTAAACCATACGCGCAACACTTACCGATTTCCGCGCTCTAAAGTTATGGGTCATGCAGAGAAAGCAAAAGCACGTAATGGCCAGTAGGCCCGAGCTTCGGCCGCACGAAGCGACGCGTAGGCAGGGAACCATCCCTAATCGGCCTATGGGGCCTCGCGTACGAGTCTCCAACATCTCGAACGTCGGGCGGCCTATGGGCCTAATTTTGGACCTTAGCCGTGCGCACCCCTTCGCGTTGGCCTACCCCTTCCAGGTGGGACGACTATCAGACTATCTGCAGTTGTTTCCTCCTTAAAGTCTTCGTGGTTGGACGTTGTAGTCCGTGGTAGCCGTCAAAGTCAACCCCCTTGATTTTGGCTACCACGACAGCCCTAAAGCTGTCTACTCAACCCCTCTGCACAGGGTGCGGAAGAGGGTGTGGTCTTCAACCGCACATAGCGGTTGTCTGGCGTCGAGAGATTACCCCTCAAAGCGCCTGTCAGCCGACACTTGAGCGTCGAACACGATCCTCGAGATTATCAAGGGCCACGAGGCTACGAGTACCACATAGTACCCCATCAGCACGAATGCTTGCGTATGCCCGGATGGCTGGTTGATATGAGGAGGCCATGCGCCCACACAACTCTTATACAAAAATCCAGCATGCGATACCTATCTGAGTCTCGCGGCACAAAATTATGGGTCGGATACTGAAGGGACTAGGAGTATTGTGGTGTTGTGGCGTCGTTCATGATGTCTGTTTTGTGTATTTCCATGTGTTATGTGTGGGTAGATGTGAGTGTTATGGTGTACGCGAAGTGTGCGTGATGCGTCCTAGTCGACCGACACCAAGTCACGTTTGGGACCTCAGCCCCCGAGAACGTCGATTCGTGTGCGGGTTCGATTTCTTGGGCGTTCGACCGCGCGTAACTCCCTATGCTACAACGAACGAAAAACGCCCTCGGCTGGGCCACCTCTGCAATTACATACGAAAAGCTTTCGCATGTGGTTCAGTAGCTCGGCGGGGATACGCCCACCTAAGGGATGGTGACAACTCCCGCAGGTGGAGGAAAGCGGTACCTCGCGTGACCCTGTCCTGTCGTAGGGGCTCGCGAGAGGTACGGCTGGTGCACTCGGCCGGAGCGGCAAACGCTCTCCGCGACGAAGTCCTGCAAAATCCTGCGTGATGCGATCGGGAGGGTCCCCGTGCGGGACCGATGCGCTCGACAGCGCGTCGTCATCAAGGGGAGGGGGAGGCAAGGGAAGCGGATGGGGGAAGGCCTTGGCACGTGGTCATCCGCGCGGCGTCGCCATCTCGGTTTCGGCTTCCCGATCCCGATCCGGATCCGGCGTCCCCACGTGGTCATCCGGATCCGGACCCGACGTCGCCACGTGGTCATCCGCGCTGCGTCGCCATCCCGATCCGGATCTGGATCTGGCGTTGCCACGTGGTCATCCACGCGACGATCCCGATCCGGATCCGGATCCGGATTCGGCGTCGCCACGTGGTCATCCGCGCGGCGTCCCCATCTCGGTTTCGGCTTCCCGATCCCGATCCCGATCCAGATCCCGATTGCCACGTGGACCTGCCACGTGGCAGCGCCTACCTCCGCCGATATCGACAGCGCCGCTTCGGTGGTCATCATGGCCCTGCCACGTGGCCATCATGGAGGGATGAATCCATACGTCGATATCGAGCGATCTTCAACGAGTTGATCCATCGATATCGACGGATTGATTGATTGATTGATTGATTGATTGATTCGTGGATTGATGGGTAGATTGATTGATTGATTGATTGATTGATTGATTGATTGATTGATTGATTGATTGATTGATTGATTGATTATTCGATCGATTGGTTGACTTTCCACGTCGATCCTCTGCAGATACGGATCAATAAATCAATCAATCAATCAATTAAGACATTATTGATTGATTGATTGATCGATTGACTGAGTGATTGAGTAGGATTTCGTTAATTTTCGGAATTTTTTTTTTTGTCTTAAGGACTTTTTTTTTTTAGCGCTGATTTGCGGTTGCACTAATTAGCGTTAATCGCTCATTAATCCTATTCATCCCTAACGCGCATTCTAACCGTGATTAGGGGTAACTGCGACGAAGTGTCGTTTTCTGAAATTACGTTCTTTTCGTTTTCGCTCACGCACTTTGTTTTCAAAATATTATGTTTACTATTATGCAATATTTTGTTATGAAATCTGCTATAAATCGTCGTTTTGTGTTGCGGATTATTCCCAGTTTTCAAAACTTTTGCGCGGAATTATTTAGATAAATTTGTCGTTTGGGACTCGAAATGGAGTGACCGCTCAGAACTGATCGAATACACACACTCGACAATTGATTGATTGATTGGTTTGCTTGGTAGATATAGAGAGATAGAGAAACGCGCGCCAAACTCGAAGGTTGGGCGAACGTGACTGATCAATCAATCAATCAATCAATCGACATATAAATTGGTCGATTGTCTCTGAGTGCAACGAAAGCGACTCTCTTCTTCTTCTGCGCGCCGAAGTGGCGGCTCGATGCAGGTACACTAGATGGTCTCTCTCTCTCGAGAGGCACCCCGCACATACACACGAATACACAAGACTTTGGTCTCTTGGCTGCACATACGCATAGACAAAGACACACACACACACACACACACAGTCTTTTCACAATAGATTGATTGACTAACTGATTGATTGATTCGCCCTAACCCTTTTGGCCGACTTTTCCACCTACCCTTACCCCTCATTTTGCCCCACGTTTCCCGCCGATTTCCCCTAGTCGTTTTTGTTTTGTTCATTAACTGATAAATCAGTCAATCAATCAATCAAAATTTTTCCACCCGACATTATGTACGGATTTGAGAAAAAGACACATTAGAAAGCTAGATAG
>BFEA01001009.1:45410-56788 GCA_003427395.1 Chara braunii
TTTCAACATTCCCTTTTTGACAACCATTTTTGCAATTGTTTGAAAATATTGTTGATGGATAAAAATAAAGGTTGCTTTAGTCATTTGTTCATATGTTATCTCATGTTGTATGTATTCATTATTATAAACATTATTATGTTATTCTTTAAAGACTGAAATTTTTTTAATTTTTTTTTTCAACATTGTTCTGTTCTCTGTATTCGCTCTTATACTGTTCTACTTATTCCTGAAAAAAAAAACAGGTGAGTATCTTTTAAAGTATGAGAATGGGATAATATTAAAGACCGATTAAAATCAATAACAAGATTGAAAGAAAAAATATATACGGAGAAAGATTGTGAAGTTGATGAATAATTATGACAAAAAAAATCTTAATCATAATAGAAAACGAAACAATAAGTTTGAGTCCTCTTCCTGCAGACGGTCTCGAAGGAAGGCAAATGATGCTTAAGAATAAACAAGGTACGTATGAGTGTGCTACGTGGGGTGCTGAAAATACTAAAGCGCTTAGGCCGCCTTCCAGTAAACAGTATCGAAGGAAAACAAAGGCCGCCTTCCAGTAAACGGTATCGAAGGAAAGCAAAGGATGCTCAAGAATAATCAAGGTACGTATGATTGGTCTATATGGGCCGCTGAAAATACTTGGGCACTTATGTGAAGCAAATGAACTGTTATTGGGAGGGTTGGGTCACACAATGTATTTCGAATGAATATTGGAGAAGGAACCAATCCTATAAGAAGGAATAAAGATGACAATAAACGTAGCCTTTTTTCCAAGACACCCATGCTATCCCGAATGACCTCCTCTCACCTAGACCTGTTCCAAAAGGTCCTGTTCTCTACCCCCTTTGCTCCTATTTCATCAAAGTCACCCAAGCAAAAGAGGAGAAGCAAGGTGAGGTCATCAACGGTTTGCCCGACCTCGATCGCTAGGAATGACTCTTCCTGGATCCACGACCTTCGAGGCTGGCTGGGGGGAGGTGCGGTACGCCGCATAGACCCATTTATGGGGGTGGTGCAATGTTGTTGTGGTGGAGCCAACGCCTACTTCTGAGATCTGGGCCTCGTGCTCAGGCGAGGAGAATGGGTACTACGGACTACTTCCCAGCGATCGGGGCTTGGAAAGGTCGGCGAAGACATGTTACCTTTTTCAAATCTTTTGTGGACGGATGACTGACTTAGGATACCTAAGGCTGGCTGCAAGTAGGAACCGCCTCGATTATGGTGGATTGGGGCCAAAAGAAGTGTCGATCCCATTGACAAATTTATCCGAACAGGAAAGTGAGCCCTGCCGGAGAATGACAAAGGGCAAACGTGGATAGACGAGGTACGTATGACTCTATTGCATGAGGCCCTGAAAAGACTAAGGGGTGTATAGGATCATAAATCAAACATAAGAAACGAATGAGGCATATGAAAAAAATAGGAGGCATGTTAATTAACCTCAATAGGAGTTCAAAGAAGTTTCGGTCCCCGATCAAACATTTGCAAGAACATGAAAGTGCACATGAACATGAAAGTGCACCTGTATGAATAAATTCCGATGTGAATTAACATTGATTACCCTTGATAGACGCGTTGAAAAAACAAACAAACGAACTGACTTTTTTTTTTTTTTTATCGTTCGTGCTTTGCGGTTTTGCTGTGTTCTTTGTGTTGCACTATGTCTTCTTTGTTTTTCTTTTTTTTCTCTTTTCTAACTGACACTATATTACTCTTCATGACGTGCCCATATACAAATACGTACGTACGTGCCCATTAATTTGGCAGAGGACCAAGACCCATGTGACACTTCAACCAATAGTAATCTATCCACCATTCCAACCTTCTCTTCACCTGCGGATAGGTCCTTGCATGTTCCGTGAAAGTGTCGAAAACGCCAACGGCCTTTTGAAAGGGTTGTTAATGATCCTTTTGTGTCCTCGCCGATAATATCAGAATGTACTCCGTGTCCTTTCAGTGTTCCAAGTCAAGTCGGTTTGTCTCCGTTCAAGGGGCCTTTTTCCTCATCCAACCATGGATTGGGACTGCGTATAGGTTCGGATATTACTCCCTGTCGCTCTACGAGTGAGACGGCAATGCCATCACAACACGAACACCGCAAACGAGGACGACCACCTTCCCAAAATCGTCGAACCCGGAGGTCTTTATTAGAAGCGGTAGGTGCTGTAGGTGAGCCAACTGCTCGCAGGAGAGATAAACAACCGGTGGTAAGTCAAGATTATACTCTTGATTGTTCTAATGAAGAACAATGTAGTGATAGGACTCTATCTTTTCGACAATCAATTCCATCGACGAAAGATTTCACAAGCCCCGTGTTTTTCAACAGAATGAGTCGAGGAGATAATAATGTTGGTACAGATCACATTAGTTATCATAAAAATCTCTTTATAGCCTTGCAAAGTGAACGTCCACTTGAAATTCGTACGGATGTTGCAATAAATGCAGATTCTGTTTCGATTGTCGAAAGATCCGTTTTACTCGATAATTTTCGCTCGAACTCGGCACATGTGCACAATTGTTCATCATCCACATTGACTGCCGATGTCCCACAAAAATTTGTGGAGAGTAATGTTTGTCCTCCCTTGATGGATGTTCGCGCAAATTCATCTTCTGCTGGCACGACCCCGCCGAATTCGCCGAACACGTTGATTAAAAAGTTTGTTGGATTTCATAATCGATGGAAAATATTATTATTATGAAAACCGATTCGTTGAAGGCGCAACCGACGGTACCGTATGTTATTAATTCGACAGGTCCGTGCAAATAAAGTCGTGCGTCGTTTGAAACTTGGATCGTTATCGTCGATGCCTCACCATGTGTCATCAGGCTATGATGCAAGTGCAATAGTTGTTAAAAGTACTGTACATGCTGGTGAAAAAATGAAACAAGTCGATAGAATGAATGTGAACGAATCATGTTCTACGTCACGTATAATTTCAAAACGAACGAAAAGGCAGGGAAGACGACCAAACGTTCATGTTAAACGTATGCGTGCATTGAGAGCTGCGCTTAAGAGTCATAGGAGGAAAGAAGATGTGCGTGCTCATAAAAATTTTGTACGGGGTGTGAGGCGACGTTTGTTCGTTGTGAATATCCTTCGAGAGATTCGAGCCAGCGCCTCTGCGCAATCGAGGAGTGCATCTTCTCCTGCGAGACAATCGCGGAGTCAATCTTTCGGACGAGACCTTCGTGGAGTGCATCTTCGCGAGCAAGGCAATCGCAAAATTCGTCCGTGAGAAATCGAAATTCAATGAACAATCATGAAGACAGTGAACCAAATAGTCGYGATGAAGAAATTAATGATTTGCATGATGTTCCGGCTCCTGATCTTAATGCACTGCCATCGGCACCTGTGGGAACAACGTATGCGGCGGTTGAGAACACTGTAGCGATTTTTGGGAATGGTAGCACTGTTGAACCATTCGGCATTGGCAGTCGAGATCCGTGTAAGCATTGTGGTGCTAAATTGTGGCATCATGAAGCAAAATGGACAAAGATGTGTTACCGAAAAGGTAAAAAATGTTATCCTTTATAGGAATGACCTTGCGAAGGCTTGCCGGAGCATGAGATTCTTTCCCTTTGGACATATCAAAGTTCCGACGGCTGATTCCTTCGAAATAATGCGAGGATAATTAATAATAGTTTATACCTCGCATCCTCACGGTTGAAGCAGCCGAGCGATGATATTCAAGGATTTCAGGGTCAACTTCGGGCTCAAGGTCCAATCTTTCATCGTATCGGTGCATTGGCTGTCAGGGAAGGAGAACGTCCTCAGTTTGCGCAACTATACTTGTATAATCCTCAACGTTTGAACGGTGCGATTGATCAAAGAGTGAATTTCCTTAACTTACCTGCACGTACACCCGATGCCGAACTTGATCGAGCGAAACGAATATTGAGAAGGTTTAACGAATTGCTACAACAATGTAACAATTACGTGAAGGACTTTATGACGGTTGCAGACCTTCCTCAGGAAGCCTTGAATGGGAGGAAGTTGGTCATAAATCCGGATGTCATACCTAAGGAGGAACATGCAAGGCGTTATAACTGTCCTATGGGTCTACATGAGGTGTGTGTTCTGATGGCCGATGAACTCCTTCCTCGTGAGTTGGAGAGTCGTTTGCGTGCTCCTCTTCCTGGTGAGCGGCAGACAGTTGTGGTTCCAGAATGTTCTCGAGCGCACGATTGCTTAAGGTTTGTTTTACTTTTCCCGGAGGGAATTGATAGTTGGTCTGTCCGACGTGCCTCGCAGGCTGGATGGCCGCCAGGACTTAGTGCCAAGGCGTACTATGCATTTCACCTTTACGAGCGCGATGGTGAAAGGCCTTGCCTCCTTTATGCAGCACGTCTCTTCCATGAGTTTTTTGTTGCATGGTGTATGCTGAAGTTGAATCCCTCCGCTTAAAATGGGTGAGATTCCACCAAAAAAAATTGCGCTCAGAGTATTTTCAGGATTTACGCGATGCTGTGCAACAAAATCAACGTGGTGACGATACTAGGACAAAAGTGATTTTGCCGTCAACCTTCACTGGGGGGTCTCGATATATGAGTGAAAGATATCACGACAGCATGGCAATTGTGAGACGATTCGGAAAACCGGATTTTTTCATCACTATGACGTGCAAAACAAATTGGCCGGAGATCAAACAAGCCCTGTTGTCAGGTCAATGTCCTAACGAAAGGCCGGATCTTCTCGCACGAGTGTTCAAAGGTTATCTTGCACAACTGATTGATGAGATAAAGAACGAACGGATCATTGGCAGGGTGAGTGGAATGTTGTATGTGGTGAAGTTTCAAAAAAGGAGTCTACCACACGCACATATATTGGTTATCTTGCATATGGATGATAAAATTCGGGATGCGGATGCTGTTGACAATGTGGTGTGTGCCGAGATTCCTCCGGAAGGGGAATTGAGAAAAAGGGTGACCAAGTTCATGTTGCACGGGATTTGTGGTGCGGAGAAACGCGATGCTTCGTGTACGGAGGATGGAGAATGCACAAAAGGGTTTCCGAAAGACTTCATTTCCACAACAACATTCAAAGACGAGCAAACGTACCCTTCGTATAGGAGAAGGAAACCAAGTGACGGTGGTTTTACGATTGTTCAAAATAGTATCGTTTACTATAATCGGCGTGTGGTCCCGTATAACACGTACTTGCTAATGAGGTTTAATTGTCACTTGAATGTTGAATATTGTGCTAACATCAAGGCGTGCAAGTACGTGTATAAGTACGTGTACAAAGGGTGCGATTGTGCTATGGTTTGCGAGCAGGATAATAATGCGCCCATCGACGAAGTTAAATTGTATCAAGATATGCGTGTTGTAGGTGCATGCGAAGCATGCAGGCGTCTATTTAAGTTTGACGGTGCGGAACAATGGCCCACGGTGGAAAGATTGGCCGTGTATCTCAAAAATATGCAAAAAGTGCAATTTGAACCTGACACTGAGCATGAGGTTGTTTCGCATGAACCCTCGAAAACGAAATTGACGGCATGGATGGAACACAACTCTTTGAATGAAGGTGTTCCATAAGAGGAGCTTCCTCTTTACGCAGAAACCATTAATACTTATGTATGGGATAACAAACATAAGAAGTGGAACCGAAGAAAGCGTGATCTCCACGGTGGTCCCTTCGAAAAGATATCCCGGTTGCATCACGTGAGGATCACCGAAGGGGAACGATTCTACATGTGCGTGTTGTTAAACCATGAACATTCTCGTGGGGTGCGCTCTTTTGCCGAAATTTCTATGGTGAACGGAGTCGAATACGATTCTTTCAGATCCGTGTGTGTTCGATTAGGCCTTTTGCAAACAGACGATGCATACGATCAATGCATCGACACAACTGCGACTCATTATATGCCTGAAGAAGCTCGTAAAATATTTGCTATGGTTCTCACGTTTGGTCCTGTGAACGATCCTGTCCGTTTCTTTGAACGACACTAAGATAAAATGTGTGATGATTTTCAATATTGTGCGGGCAACGAAATTGTTCCGCCGAACATTTTGCAATCCTTAGTGTTATTCCATCTTGACCGTATTTTACAGGAGTTTGGAAAAAACATCCGTCAATTCTGCCTTTATTATCCAACACCAGACGGGGAAACAATTGCTGAGAACATAACAAGACATTACGAGAATATAACCGTATCCTCGATTCTAAACGACGAGTTATCGTATGATCCGATTCAAATGCAACGCAAATATTATTCTAATTTTCGACGTCTTCGTCCACGTTAACGAGTGTTGGTGGAAAGAGTCGTTCGGGTTGTGCAAGAGAAAAGACCGTTGCGTGCTTTTGTCAGTGCACCGGCTGGAACAGGAAAAACTTTTTGCATTGAAACAATTTTGGCGGACATCAGGTCCCGTTCTGGGATTGCACTGACCGTCGCGTCTAGTGGCATAGCGGCGACTCTTTTAACGGGGGGTCGAACGTTTCACTTCCGATTTCACGCACCTTTGAAACCTGATAACACGCGTCCTTTCTTGATTGCGAAACAAAGTGATCTTGCGGAACTTATCCGCCGTGCCGACTTGATTGTTTGGGACGAGGCTCCGATGAGTAACAAGTTTCACTTGGAAGCTCTTGACATTACGCTTCGGAACCTTTGTAACAATGACGAGCCGTTTGGTGGGAAAGTTATACTTCTCACTGGAGATTTTAGACAGGTTTTACCCGTTGTGAAACATGGATCCGAGCGCAACAGATTGATGCGTCCATAAAAATGTCTCCTTTGTGGAAACTTTTTGAGATTCATCAACTGACTGAAAATATGCGAATCTTAAGCTTAGCAGATGACGAAGTGACACGAATTTATGACCACTGTTTGATGCGTATTGGGAATGGTGATCATCCTCGCGTTGTTCCTAATGAACCTGCTGCGGTCAGATTGACACGTGAGATTGTACGGGAAAACCAATTGATGAATTGATTTCATGGACGTTTGATGACGTGTCCAACCATGTGCGCGATGCCGAGTATTTCTTGCCTCGATTAATTCTATGCCCTACTAATGACGATGCCGGTTCTGTTAACAACCGTGTTCTTGACGACTTTCCTGGGGAGGTGCATGAACTTTTCAGTGTAGATTATCCTGATTCAGATGATACCGGGCTTGGTATTGAGCGGGAGTTTTTAAACTCTCTCGATGAATCTGCCCTTCCACCTCACAAGCTGCGCTTAAAAATAGGTGCACCTCTGATGCTTTTGCGAAATTTATCACCAAAGCAAGGACTTTGCAATGACACAAGGCTGATTCTGAAAAAGATCGTTAATGATCATTTGTTGGAAGTGACAATAATGCACACGCGTAAAACAACACTAATCCCCAAGATTGATCTGACAAGCGATGGTGAGACTACTGGGTTCAAATGGTTTGGAGACAATTTCCAGTCCGTCTTGCTTTTGCTGTAATGATTAACATGCGCAAGGACAAACGGTATCACGTGATGGGGTTTGGCTACGCAAACCGTTTTTTTCACATGGCCAACTGTATGTTGCTTTGTCATGTGTTGGCCATCCCAACAACATCCGTGTTGCGTTGCCTGATAATTTTTTTTTTACGAATAATATTGTATATCATGAACTTTTGAGATGAGTTTTTCTTTTTCTGTTTCATCGACCCTTGGCATTCCAAATAATTCGATCATATTCTTTCTTTGCAGGCGACTCTCGAATGCCGCATAAGTACGACACTCGTGCTAAGAGGAAAGCAATGACAACCAGCAATACCACTCAGTATGATACGAATATTACGTCGAAAGTTGGAGCCGAACATTCGGAGAAGTCGAAGAAAAGTGGGAATGATGAGATGTCGGTGAATCTTGGAAGTGAACATGCTTGGGATGATCATCCTATTTTGCGTGAGGTTGAACGTGAACGTTCTCAACAGAATACCCTTGATGATGCTGAGAAAATGGTTGTGGAGGGGGATGCTCACAATTGTTGTGTTGATGGGGATGGTTCGTATAGAGGTCAGTCGGGTAGACTTATTAACCTTACATTTCACGATCTCGAGGATGATAACGTTACCGATGATTCGAAAGGAGACTTGGTTGAATCTACATTGGTGAGAAAAAAGAGCCGTCGTGCGAAAACTAATGTTTTGGATTCGCCCCGAGTTTCCGAGCCTACGCTCAATAATAATCGGGTGGAACGGCAACCGGTTGCTCATAAAACGGGAACTCAGATTTTAAGAGCGATAAATCAGCTCCCTGCCGAGGCACTTGCATCTCTTGAATTTTGTGCACCGCTCGCTGGACGTGCACGTGTTCTTGATTCGTGTTCGCAATTTCAACACAGTGGACGCGAAAGAGATGTTTGTGTCACATCTCAACCGCAAAATCGTGCGGGTGTTATTGTGGTGTCCGACGATAAGCATGAACCCGCAATCCATGCTCCGAATCCGCGTGCTTACCTTGGAAAATGGTTCGAGGATGCGAAGAAGGTTGGCATACAAAATGTTTTGACCGAGCTGCTTTTTGAAATGTTTGTCAAAAGTGCCATAGTCGTAAAAGATAGACGAATATGAGAAAACTTCCTCGAGTGGAAAAGAAACAAACTCACTAACATGCGGTTGCAACGAAAATCCCTTGAGGCTCTTCCGTCAAACGCGTTGAATGTTTCGGATTTGGAGGCTTTTTCCATGTTGAATTCACTTTTGACCGATGAGTATATTGCTCTCTCTAATGAGGAGATTAGTAGGATGACATTTGATTTGCCACATTGTCCGACAGAAGGGCTCATTCCCCAACCCTTTCATAGATATGCACGGATACAGCAGCTTCTCAAAAGGATTCCTCCCGTGGTTGCTTCTTCTAGTCCTCATTGCGTTCCGGTCCGTAGACTCCCCCTTCAAGCAGCATCTCCTCCAAATTTTCAACGTCTTGCGGATTATGCTTCACCATCCAATATGTCAATGCCGATTGTCACTACTTCTGTTGTTGTTTCTGCTTTGCCGGCCGCTACAGCTACTTCGTCTCCTGTCAGTTGTGTTGTGCCCGCTATTACGCCATCAACAGACAATCTTCATATCCATACAGGACCCTTGGAACAACCAAGTTCTTCTAATTTTAACATTGTCGTCTATGACTGTCTTGAGTCTATTGGTCCCAAAAAGACACTTGCACATCTGTCCTATCTTGACAGTTCTCATATGGTGCAAGATATTGTGGAAGAAACAACGAAATTGAATACGAGCATGAACACTTGGAGATGTGTGGATGCTGCAATTCGTCTCGATTACAATCGACAAAGACAGGGTTGATTCAGAACTTTTTAGGAGTATCGTTGGAAAATGTTGCAACACGTTTCTATTTGTGAGGTGCTGCAAGAGTATCGTTCCAGTGAAGGAAGTTGATTGGTCTTATAAGAGATATAGGAAGTGAGAGATGTTGATTGGGCGGTCGTCCAGGCGGTGCGTTAATGGCAGATTTTTTTATGGTCAGTTTCGGTTTTGATTAAGTAATTGCCCTTATAAAAGAGATAGGAAGAGAGATAGAAATAAATGGGGGAGCGGGGAGAGAGAGAGAGAGAGAGAGAGAGAGAGAGAGAGAGAGAGAGAGGAAAATAATTTTGATTTGATATTATTGCATATTTTTTATGTCAAGGTGGATTCCATTACACAATAATTGTGCCTTGATCATATTGCGGGCGCTTGCTAACTTTAATGGAACGATAAATCCTCATATTAAACTTCTTCTCTTTGTATACTTGTGTTTGTGTTTCTTTATTCTTTGCYCTTTTGTTGCTCTCTCTCTCTCTCTCTCTCTCTCTCTCTCTCTATGTCTCTATCTTTTCTTTTCTTTCTATCTCTCTTTGTCTGTCTCTGTCTCTACTCGGCCTTCCTCCCTCTTCTTTTTTTATTATTTAAATTGAATTTTCAATTTGTCACTTTTCTTTTTCGTCAGTTAAACTCAGACTTCGTAGTCAGTTTTGGGCTATTTTTTATCACCCTGTGATTCAAATTTTTTTTTTTAAGTTTGTTTAAGTTTATGTGAGCGGTTTGTGTTAGGTTCCCTACAACATTTCTTATTATTGCGGGCATTGCCCGCACCGCCCACACCGCGGGCGCTTAGATAGTATATATATATATATATATAACATGTTATTCGTTAAAACAATACATTATTGTGTGTACTGTTTTGAAACGAATTTAGGACACATTGACACAGTGTATATTTTGGGGAAGTATACCAGATCCGGCACATCCGAACCAGTAGTGAAATCACTTTCGAGTCCGACGACTGCAGTCGATATGTGCTAAGACACAGTAAGAGTGAGCACCGGACTCATCCGAATCCGAAGAGTATAATGACTTGAACTGATGCGTGTTGAGGAGAAAAATGAGTTGAACCTCTTAACATACGATTGTGTAGATTTGAAGGCCACTGTTACAGCAACTGAGCACATTCCAGCATCAATAAAGTTTGGCATCGGACATATCCGACTTAGATGACTCGTATTTATGAGTGTGCGAACCAGAATGAATTGCAGTTGTGCACCAATGATTGTGTATATTTGAAAAGAGAGAGAGAGAGAGAGAGAGAGAGAGAGAGAGAGAGAGAGAGAGAGAGAGAGAGAGAAAGAGAGAGAGAGTCTCGGAACGTATGTCGAAAGAGAAAGAGAGAGAGGGGGAGAGAGAGAGACAGAGAGAGAGAGCATGCAGATGATTGTACTGAATTTTCTTCCATCTCGACACGTCACATAGGAGACGCATGGTCGAAGAACATGCGAAGAGCAAAAGTCTAGCTGTAAAAGAGCTGCAAGGTTTCTCGACAGGCGAGAGTAAGCCAACTTCGGATGTATCCGAGATGGCAGGATAGAGAGAGAGTCTGTGGCAAACAACAAATGTGCACTCTACACCGCCGAGAGATCAACAAGACAAGCATCGTCTCGTCATCGATCATAATTCGTGTTTCGGATGCAGCCGAAGTATTGAATCAATAGAGGTATTTTAGTCTCATATCTCCCTATCAGTCAGGGGTACGGTTCAATTTACAAGTGATTGTACCGACTCTCAGGGATTCCTTTCGTTACTATATTAAATCTTTTCATTGTATTGTTTACTGCATAGAACGCATTGTGAGAGCGTACAGATGACTTTATTGATGTTTCTTCCCATGTCGAGGAGATGAAAGGTCAAAGAACACGCCAAGCCCGAGAGCCTCGATTTCGAAAGCATCGTGGATGCTAGTTGGAGAAGAGCATCGATTTGGAAAGCATTGTGGATGCGACAAGCGAGGGAAGGCCACGGTAGGATGCATCCGAGATGACACACACGCACACACACAGACACAGAGAGAGAGAGAGAGAGAGAGAGAGAGAGAGAGAGAGAGAGAGAGAGAGAGAGAGAGAGAGAGAGAGAGAGAGA
>BFEA01001009.1:59490-71442 GCA_003427395.1 Chara braunii
GCAAATACACAAGAATCCCAAGATCAACCCACTAGGAATCGAACCTAAGACCTTCCGCCAAAGAGGCAGAACACTTAACCAATCGGAAAAGAGAGTTGGGATGAAAGTGAAGCCCCTTAAGGGACATTTCACCCCACCCTAGCATGGTATGTATTTTTTAGAAGTACATCCATGACCCGGTGTACCCAGACTCAACTCAACCGAGGCCCTTCAGCCACCTATCCGACCTCAACCAAGCCACGACAAGGGCGTCTTACAGGCTCTGCGCGCTTTCAAATACACAAGAATCCCAAGATCAACCCACTAGGAATTGAACCTAAGACCTTCCGCCAAAGAGGCAGAACACTTAACCAATCGGAAAAGTGAGCTGGTATGGAAATGAAGCCCCTTAAGGGACATTTCACCCCACCCCAGCATGTTATGTATTTTTTAGAAGTACATCCATGACCCGGTGTACCTAGACTCAACTCAACCCAGGCCTTTCGGCCACCTGTCAGATCTCAACCAAGCCACGGCAAGGGCATCTGACAGGCTCTGCGCGCTTGCAAATACACAAGAATCCCAAGATCAACCCACTAGGAATCGAACCTAACACCTTCCGCCAAAGAGGCAGAACACTTAACCAATTGGAAAAGTGAGCTGGGATGAAAGTGAAGCGCCTTAAGGGACATTTCACCCCACCCCAGCATGGTATGTATTTTTTAGAAGTACATCCATGACCCGGTGTACCCAGACTCAACTCAACCCAGGCCTTTCGGCCACCTGTCAGACCTCAACCAAGCCACGACAAGGGCGTCTGACAGGCTCTGCGCGCTTTCAAATACACAAGAATCCCAAGATCAACCCGCTAGGAATCGAACCTAAGACCTTCCGCCAAAGAGACAGAACACTTAACCAATCAGAAAAGTGAGCTGGGATGAAAGTGAAGCCCCTTAAGGGACATTTCACCCCACCCCAGCATGGTATGTATTTTTAGAAGTACAGCTATGACCCGGTGTACCCAGACTCAACTCAACCCAGGCCTTTCGGCCACCTGTCAGACCTCAACCAAGCCACGACAAGGGCGTTTGACAGGCTCTGCGCGCTTGCAAATACACAAGAATCCCAAGGTGTACGTCTTTATGGGAGCGGCAGTCTAGCCGCAATTGTCCAGTAGCATCGCCATGTAGAAATTGGCAACCTCATCGTTGAGCTCCCCGTATCCATCCATGAGTGTGATGATGTCCTTGACCGAGACCTGTAAATTGTGTGACGGCAAACGCGCAGCGATGAAAGTGAGAGGCAACCGAGAGCGGATAACGTCCTGAGGGACTGCTCTTCCATCTGGAGGAAACCCTGTTCAACAAACACCCGCAACACACATCAAGCACAACGGACGGAGGACTATGAGAAAACGCGGCCCTAGCAACCAGGGTCCGACGAACTGCCACTCTGCGGCCCAAACATTTCATGCATAACGACACCGCTACTTCTGGACCTTCTTTACACATTTGGTTCTAAACTAGCACTGTCCTTCTTTATATCCTTGCAAACTTCGATAAGGATTTCCTTGCAGTCCTTCTCAGCAACACCCGCTGCCTCTGCAACGAGTTTCGCGCGCGGACGTACTATGGGCACAACCACCAGTTCGGGAGGCTTCAGAGGCTTCCTGTCCCCATAAAACTTGAAGGAATCGGTGACATCGCCAAGTCCAGTGCCTCCCACAACCAGGACTGACAACTTCGAGGGGGCAGTCGGTTCCTGCAACATGTGTGTTTGTCCACGAGTTCGTTGACATGTACAAGAAATAGCACACCATGTTCGACTACAATAAGCGTCGGTGAAGACATCCACCGATAGCGTTCAACTGGCGGCTAAGAACACAACTCCGCAAGAGTAACGAAGCAAACAACACTTCATGAACCCCAGTGGTAACGTTTAGTTGGCGGCTGTCAATACAACTCCCCTGAAGCAACAAAGCAAACAACACTTCACGAAGTCATGATTACGAGCGGGAAGCAAGCTGAGAAATCCAGTGCTTACCAGGCTTAGCTTCCACGTCAGCGGAGTCCACCGATGGTAGTCCCAGCACGATTGCCGAACCTCTGCGCGTCGACGTCGTGATGATGTGCTCCAAACCACTTGAAAAACTTGATAGGTTGGAGATGTCGGCATCGACGATCAGCGACGGCATAAATTCCTCCCGATGGCGCAAATCCTCCACGTCCGCGACGGACAAATTCATTCCGCTCTTCTCCGGACTAAGAGCGCCAATGTCCACAACATTGACAGGTTGTGTTTTCTCCATTGCCCCAGCGTCGTATTGTGCCGTGCTCAAGGTACCACGGATGCGGAACAACACTTCCTCCCCCCTTAACTTGTTGTCCTCGTGCGCTGTATTTTTGTCGTCGTCACTTGAGTAGAACAATTTATCTTCAACAACGTCAGAGGCCGTTTTCACAATATCCTCTCCCATAGCCACATCGTAAAGGCCGGAGTACAAGGGGTCCTCGTAACCCGGCTCGAGTCGTTGGTCCAAGTCGACGGCCCGCATCTCATTTCCAGAAGTGTCACGGGGCATGCTCACGTTGTCGGGTTCGGGATCAGTCCGGTCATCGGCGGGGTGCAGTGGCGAGGACCCGTCCACTTTGTCGAAAGCAGTGACATGTCCACAACCCTCGACGCCTGCCAGTTCGAATCCAGCGTCGGTCTGCTTCGGATGCATCCGGATTACGGTCGTCTCCAAAGCATCATCATCGAGGGACATGCTCACATCGCCCGGGATCGGATTTCATCCGTGCCCCGACAGAGTCCGATGGCGCGGACGTGTCCGCTTTCACCGCAGAGTCGCTCAAGACCGTCAACGAAGCGCGCACCGTAACCGAGCATTCGTCTCCCCGTGTGCGGGAGTGGACGCTGGAATTGGGTGCTAACTCACCCGCAAGGGAGCCCATGGCATTGTCTCGAACACCGACTACGAAAGACGGACAGTCTGCCTGCAGCTCCCTGTGGATTTCCATGCACAACATAACGGCGTCCTTACACCGATCGACTGGCACTGTAGACACATCCTCCTGATTCGGAAGAATCCGAATTTCGCCGGCAGGGTGTTCGGAAACCCGGACCGTCCATTCGGGTTCCGTGGACCGTTGTGCTCTCTTGACGATATGGGCCTCCAGGTTCGGATTAATCCGAACTTCCTGATGTGTTCCGGACATCGACGTCGTTACCGTGGTTCGGATTGATCCGAGACAATCCGCCAATTGAGTCTGGAGCTGAGCTGGGCTGGTGCCATCCTTCACAACAACTGACACGCCAACCTTATCGATAAAATGTGTCGCACTGGTGGAGCTTATGACAGAGTCCTGCTCGCCAGCCCGCGGCATCCACCCAGGCCTAAAGTCGTTTCCCGTGTCCATCGAGGTGCTGCAAGTTACCGCCAATGTCGCACCGTCCTCATCGTCGTCGACGTCGGACCCCTGCCCGTCTCCTCTGCGATGCTTTGTCTTCTCTCTGCTGCGAGGCTTTTTTTTCTCTCCGCTGCCTTTTTTCCCCTCTCCGCCGCCTTCGCGCCCCGCAGACCCCTGGCTCATCGAGCCCTGTTCAGCCCCCCCCCCGGTTCCGCGTTGACCGCCACCCTGACCATCCCCTTCGTCGTCCTTTCCACGAGACTTGCGCACCACAACTCCAGACGTCGGGGTGATCGCAGGCAACTCCCAACTCACTTGATTTAATGACGGGCTCAACGGAAGGCTGTAGAACATGGAGGATACTTCCAACCATTTATTTGACTGCAATAAATCGAACAACGTGTCCGCGTATGTCCGCAGAGCAGGGTCGTCTTTGCGTCGTCGATTGACCTCAGCCAATTTCTCCAATACCGCCTCGTAGGCTCGAGATTTGAAAGTGTCACGGTCCCAACGATCGTCATATTCCCAACCTCCACTCATGTCCCTCACGGCCACTGCCCAGTCACTGTCGAGAAGGACTGGCTGGAAATGGTCAGGGTGCCACATGATATCATGGCCCCAATGTTCGGCTTTGGAGAACGTGTGTTGGTCGCCCATGTGGTAGGGCTGTGCAGGAGCCGAGAGATGTGGATGGTTAGGAGGAACTGGTCGGCCGGGTAAAAGACGTTCGGGGTGCAGTGTGAGACGTAGTGTCTCCACCGACGAAGTCCTCAGACGGGACAACCCACCCCTCTTGACAGTCGCTGAGGAGGACATGGGTGTGGGACCACCTGAGGTGGGTGTAGCGAGCGGTGTCCCCGGTTTGCCTACTGAGGGCGACTCAGAAACGACGTGGGCGTTGAAGATGGCTAATTGGTCGTCGAAATCGATGAGGTCGTCCTCAACGCTCTCCTCCTACTCAGTCTCGATATTATAGTCATCGTCCTCACCAAATGCCAGCCTGTAGTTGTCCAATGTGAAGTCGGCTGGATCGACCACACCCTCATCGAAAAAGACATATTCCAACCTCTTCATGAACCCCACTGGGCTGGTATGACTGGCCCCGTGGTAGCCCTGGAGGACTGCAATGGCGACTTCCTTTCGCATCACGAACTGCCCGTCTACTCTCCACTTCGGTTGATGGCCGAAAAGAAAGGAGTACACCTGGCGCCTTTTCTTCGAAGTCAACTCGAAGAACATGTCCTTATTCGGGTCATATACGGGCTCGACGACATGGTCGAAATCACACGCGTAAGCCCCGGACTGGACTCCATGGTGAACAAATTGCACGGTATATTCGAGCTACGTTGAGTCCCCCTCCAAGACCAAGACGTGCCTTCCCTGGTGAAGCAGATTCCACACCACCTGCGTGCAGATTGCCCAAGAACAGCACAGCATCCGCCACACCACAGAAGAAAAGAAGTTGACTGCATAACTGATTAGGATTCCTCTCGAATTCCTTGTACACAACCCCCCTCTGGGTGAGGTTCCCAAAGTCCGCGAAATGCAAGGACTTGAAAGGCTTCTCCTCCACATCCATGGGTGTGACTTTCTGCTTCCTCCGAAGAGCGGCGACATCGTCTTCGGAAACAGTTCCCTCGTACACCGGATGAGTCAGCAGCTGTGGATCGTCGCCTTTGAAAAGGATGAGCATAACATCCGGCTCCTTCCACATGCTGTTTCCGAACTGATGTGTCTTCTTCACTGGCGTCTTGTGAACCCACTTCCCCGTGTAGCATCGGGTAGCCCCAAGCGCACACAAAGATGTCATGAAGGAGAGGTTCCACGGGCAGGGAACGAATACCACCAATGTCCAGTAGTCCTGACAAACGATGCCCAGGAACTCACTGAGAGACGCGAATGCTCCAGAATCCCAGCGCGATCGATCCACAGTTCCGCACAAGTCCAGCACGAAAGTGTGGGAGCGCAACTGATGGCCCAGTTTTCCCAGCACGTCCTTATGGTCCATAGCATTCAATGGGTCGACCACGAACGGGGCCAGCGTCATCCCGGCGCTTGTCCTCCTCCACAAAATGTTGATGCATTCATCAACGCCCCGAAGGCCTTTTTTGGTTTGTGCGCGGTCTCAAGTGATCACCGATAGCACCACACGTTTCCACTCCGCCGGGAAATGCGGGTCGTTAACGAGGGCAACGGTTTTCTTGACGTTGCTGTCATGTTGACACCCTAGATACTGAGGGCACTTGTTGACGTAGGTGTTGTCGTTGAAGAACTTTCTGCTCTCGTTCCAAAGCTTTTCGTCGAGACCTTTGTCTGCGTACTACTCCAACAATTGTCGCTTGGACCTGAAGAACGAGGATTTGACATTCCACTCCTCCTTCTCCATTTCCTCGTACTCGAGCTCCACGTAGTGCCATAGCCTCAACATAATCCGGTCGATTTTTATTATGTCGACCATCTCCTTCACACGGTACTTCCCCTGCTCGGCCAACTTCTTGCTACTCGATTGAACCCACACGACGGTAAGGTTCAAGACGCCGTTTAACAACCTTCTCTTCTCGCGGTCCGTCAAGTCTGCCAATTCCTTCCGGCAGTGGACATCCGGCTCAAGAACTTGGACGTAGTAAGTTTTCTCCTCCGCGCCCTTCTTTGGCTTCCCTTTCCCCTTTTTGAACGACGGGTCGTCCACCTTAACGTACCAGACGTGTTTTTTGACTCCCTGGCTGTTAGTCACATTGCAAAGTCCTGGCTTGGCCACCTCCTCATGGGTCGGCGGTTTTTCAGTCCAACGTCGCCCGTCAGAAGCCAGAAGTTTTCCTTTTGACCACTCGTCGTAGAACTTTTCCGCCAACACGAAGACCGACTCGTCAGCCATGGCCAGTGGGAGATAGTACCGAAGTTTCTCGGCCCATTCCTTTTTCTTTTTTTCTTCCGTTGACAGGCCCCACGAAGGGGTGTACGGTGTCTTTTTCATAGCCAAGGCCATGAACTGAGTCCATCTACGCACCTCCTCCTTTTTCTTGGATGCATTGCCGAGCACGACACGCGGTCTCCCCTTAATTTTCAAGATATTACGAATGTCACGCATGGATAAAATCTGCAACCTCGGTGAATTCTTCTTGTCTTTCAGGTTGTCTTTGCAGCTGACATTGGCGTAGCCGTCGAATTCGTCGTTTGGGAAGTAAATTGGTCTGAATGGCCATTCACAAAAGTTGTAGTAACTGAACACCGCATGGTCTTTCACCTTCATCGCCGCCCTCGCATTATGTTGACCACACACAGGATAATACCAGTACTTCTCGGGGTGCGAGGCGTCGAAGTCTTGAGGCAGCACGCACACAGCAGGTTTGTCTTTCTCTGGTGGTGCGATGATCGGAGCCAGAACGGAAATCGGCTTTGTATATCTCATGTCTTTACGTTCGTAGCAGTCGATCATAGCCGTCGCGATGGTGTCCACGAGGAACGCGTCCAAGGATCGATGGTTGTACGCGTCTTCCCAGTCTTGAATATGCAATATTTTTTCGGGATGAACGTGCAACACGACGTTCCTCTGCAACCCCGTTTTCATCTCCAGGAAGAACGCTTTGTCGAGGTTAAATGTGTTCAGGTTAATCTCCACCTCGTGGTCCCAATCCCCGGTGTCGCCCTCATCTGGTTTCCTCTCCTTTGTCGACTTCAACCTCTTCCCGGAAGACTCAACGGTTCTTCGTCGTGTCGACGGCTCTTTGGGCGTATCATCTCCACCGCCAACCCTTTTCCTCTTCTCAACGGAGTCGTCCGACATGCTCACTGTCAGATCAGGAGGCGTACCTGGTAGTCCACCCTCCCCTCCCACCCCTCCGCCAAAACTGTCTCTTCGCGCGAACCCAGCAGGACGATGTATCGATGTCCCAGGGAAGCCGCCCAAACCTCGAGGAAGTCTTTCATGTGAACGGCTTCGTCGTGGCCTGGCGACAAAAGGACAAAGAAGGGCAAAGCCATCGCACCCTCGTCGTACCCCCGGAACTTTCTCCCAGCAACCATGCATCCTTTTGCGAGTTCGTCGACGGAACCATCACTTCTGTAAAGCTTCCGCAAGGTAAACTTTAAAATGTCGTCGCCTTCGTTGGCGTACTCAACGATGGACCCTGCGAGGCGCGTCGTATCACCGCGACCGGCGACAAACAAGACTGGCCCTCATCGTCCTTTTGTCGGGATGGAGGCATCCTGGCATGCCCAGTCCAAATACCAGACACGCTTGCTGTAGTCGCACCACAAGTTTCGGGACCCTAGTTGTTCCACCCCACCGACACCACCCCGACTCGTCGCCATGATTGGTGTCCACGTCGTCCTTCGAGGCTCCTCCCCATGCGGGGCGGAACCACCAGCGGAGTGGGTTCCTCCGTGAGCAGCCTTTCCCTGAAACACGCGAAGCAAGCGGGAACACATCCACTCAGGACACTCAGCACACACAAGACGGAGTGATCGAAAACTCGAGCACGTCCTAACATCAGCGTCGACCCATAGCACCTACGAAGACCACCATCCAACAACACCATAAGAACGAGAAGTGCAGTGATTGTTCAATGTCAATGGACCACTCGCCTGATCACGACGGATGGGAACTGCCAGCTTCGGATGAATCCCAAACAAGGAAAAGGAAAGAAATCACCAGAGAGAAAGTCCGGACAATTTATCTCGTCATCATCACACTTCCCTGAAGAGAACGTAAGGTCGCACACGAAAAGAGAACGTAAGGTCGCACACGAACACAAATCGTCGGAGGAACGTTCTCCCGGCTGATTGACGGCGAAAAGGCACAACGGCAAAACGCGAGACGTCTGGAGGAAATTTTGTCTATGCTAGAAATCTACAATCATATCTATTCATTCAGAACGATGGACGATTGTTCCGGAACCAAAGTCACGGCAGAAGGACGTCGTCGTGAGGTCCGGATGCATCCGCGATCGACAGAGGCATGCAGTGGCAGAGTGGAATTACGTAAGCGGATTGACAAATGGATGATTCGAATGGATCCGAACCTGACAGCGAAGGAAGTGTGACGTTGATGGAGCGGAGGCAAGTGTTTTACCCCAGTGTGGTTCGGATTCATCCGAACTTCACAAGGGGAAGGCCGTCTTCACCCGTGTGCTTCGGATTCATCCGAACTTCTTTTTGGTGTTCCTGGGGCCGATATTTACCGTGGCGTGCTGAACGAGGATCACAAAGTTTTCGTGCTTCGTGACCTCGACTCGTAGAGAGAGAGAGAGAGAGAGAGAGAGAGAGAGAGAGAGAGAGAGAGAGAGAGAGAGAGAGAGAGAGAGAGAGAGAGAGAGAGAGAGAGAGAGAGAGAGAGAGAGAGAGAGAGAGAGAGAGAGAGAGAGAGAGAGAGAGAGAGAGAGAGAGAGGGATTTATTGCGGGTCAACCCGAGGCGGGGGTGTGCCCCTGCTGTGCACGAAAGCTTCAACGGCTTTTCATTCCAAAAACGCATAATCGATACGTAAGAAAACTCATGGAAGAAGCTAATCGAGGGAAGGTTCTGATACATCCGAACATCCGAACTTGCCTGAGGGGCAAGATCGACGTCGTATATGGTCGGCTAATAATATCTGTCGGTGTCGGGCGGAGTAAGACCACGTCTCAGGTCCCCAGAACGTTGATGAAACAGAGGCAGATGTGTAGCCTCGTTGTGGTCCGGATTCATCTGAACTTGAGAAACGGAAGGTCGGCTTCGGCGGTGTGGTTCAGATGCATACGGATTTCAAAGCAGTGTGAACGGATCCATCCTAATTGCGCGGAAAGGAAGCCGCGATGTGGTTCGGATCAATCCGAGGTAGATGTGTGACCCTGTTGTGCTCGGACCCTTTAATGTCCATTTATTCGCATAGACGCATTATCGGCAGGCAGAAAAACCCATGTCGGAAGAGAATCGAGGGAAGCTCCGGACGCTTCCGAACTTGAAAGAGGGGCAACATCGACGTTGTGTTTCCAGCTGAGTGGGGTGTGCAAGACTGCATTGTGGTTCCTCCGACTGCTAGTGGATCCGTGGCAGATGTGTGTTCCCGGTTTGGTGCGCGGTCTCTCCTGCTGCAGAGTTCGGATGCATCCGAGCCACACTCACCTTAAACTCACAGGGACGACGACACCGCCGTGTGAAGTTCGGATGAATCCGAAGCACAGCCCGGGAACACCGGCAGCTCGGATGGATGGTATGGAGACAACAGATGATGGCGTCCTACCACCGGGTTTCAAGTTCGGATTAATCTGAACCACGTAGGCGATTGCCGGATCCATCCGTGCCACACCGACGTGCTTCGGTGCGGTTGGGATAAATCCCATAATCGCCGATGTGTTTCGGATTAATCCGAACCTGATACTCAGGAATGGTCGACATGGTTTGGTTCGGGGTGCCTCCCACTGCAAAGTTCGGATGCATCCAAGCCACACTCACAGGTACGACGACACCGCCGTGTGACGTTCGGCTGAATCCGAAGTACAACGCGGTAAAAACGACAGCTCGGAAGGCTGGTATGGCGACAACAGGCCAAGGCGTCCTTCCCCCGGTTTCAGATTCAGATTAATCTGAAGCACGTCGGCGATTATCTGAAACCCGATAATCGTCAATATGCGTCGGATTAATCCGAACCTGAAACCCGGGGGAGGTCGACATGGTTTGTTGTCGCCATGCCGGACATCTGAGCTGCCGTTATTCCCCGGCTGTGGTTCGGATTCATCCGAACTTTAGACGGTGGTGTCGTAGTCCTTCTGAGTTGAAGACGGGTGTGGCTCGGATGCATCCGGATTTGACACGGGTGGTCCGAATGCGTTCGACCACCAGAGGATGGTGTCGACACGGTATTTTTTCAACATTCCAGTTGATCCGACAGCGGTTCGTCGACAAGACCCTGTGAGCGCCGGATCAATCTGATCTTTAGAGTGTGTGTTACAAATGTTCTTTTGTTGCCGTTCGGGTTGACCCGAACCGACGATATGCACGCAGTTTTCGATTGGATGTTTTCGTATTGATGCCATTGATTGGTTGGTTTGTTGTCCACTCGTGCATTCGACTGCCCTTCGCGCTGGGGACCGAGACGAGTGCAGGATTGTGCGTTTTTGGCCATGAAACCCTAGCTTGCGTTGATCTGAACACGCCAGAATGAACCGATTCTTGCCTTCTTGACATACATGAGTTACTGCCCTCTCCCGTGGCCACGTCAGCGAAGAGTTCAACTCATTGTCTCGCGACGATTGGCTGACGGGTGGTTCGATAGGGTTCGATGAACGTGTCATATGATAGGACGGACCGTTGGTGGTCACACACGTGTCAGCGAAACTGGGGAGCAAACACGAGACTTCAACTGTTCGAGACACAAGGAAAACAACCGTCCATGTGTTGGAGTCCATTGAAACACCCCGATCACGATCATGGATGACAACGTGATGGCAAAAAGAAGATTCCATTGCCACGTGTCGACTACTTAGATGGGAAACACAAAGTTTGATCCCTGTGTGCAGAAATGGTGCACACTAACGTGCGCAGTGGAAAACCCAGGAAAAGATGTGCGAACAGGAAACGGACAAACGAGAATGTTGAAAAAAAATAACGGACGGAAAATACGAATGAACAAATCGACGAGACGCATGTATGAATTAAAGAGAGCAATCCGTGCGAAAGAAACGACAAAATCTGCCAAGATTAAGATCACGCTGGGAGCGCGTTGTGAAACAGGGGGATCCGGTTCTCTGGCATCTTTCCGTCTTTGCCATTCGCTTTCTTCGTCTTTTCGGATCTTCATTGTCATTCGCCTTCATCGTCTTATCGGTTCGTCCATTCCTCTTTCTGTCCGCTTTGTTTCGTTCTTATTGCTTCTATAAGCGCATTTTTCCTGGTTTGTCTCCTGACATTGTTTGTCTTCTTCTTCTTGGCATGCCTTTGCAGTCGTGTTATTCATCCGTCTTCGTCTTCGTCTTCGTCGGTCGTGTTTTTTTGACGTGCGTCTACTTCGCTCTTCTTTTGCATGCGTCTCTTTCGTTGTATTTAGTGTTCGCCTTGGTCAAATGCCTTGAACACAAGCCCCCGGCCACATGACCCCATCATACACCCCGATCACACATTCGAATCATGGCGAGAAATCCCGCTGCGGTCGCACGTCCAGGTTCGTCGACAACCACTCGGTCGGATCAAATGCCCCACACAAACGCCCCGATGACAAGTCCTGAACATGTGTGGGAACGCTGATGGATACCGGGTTCTACGCGAAGGAAGAATGACATGCATTTCTGGGTTCATAGAGAGAGAGAAAGAAAGATAGAGAGAAAGAGGCAATGTCCGCCTTGACCACACGCCCCGATCAGACGGGCCGATCACATGCCCCTTCCCACACCACGATCAATCCTGCTTACGGAGAAAAATTCCCGTTTCTGTCACACGTCCCGGATTGTTGAAGACCAGTCGACCCGACCGAATGCCCATCTCGCACGTCCCAATAACACGTCATAAACATGTGTGGTCATGTTCAAAAATGTTGGGCTCTACGCGACCACAGAATGGCAAGCCTTCCTACGTTGAGAGAGAGAGAGAGA
>BFEA01001009.1:72147-90991 GCA_003427395.1 Chara braunii
GAGAGAGAGAGAGAGAGAGAGAGAGAGAGAGAGAGAGAGAGAGAGAGAGAGAGAGAGAGAGAGAGAGAGAGAGAAAGCACCTTTTTCGTCATTGGATTAAAAGCGCTGCGGGATGACGACGGCGTCGACGACGTGGGTGCTGGTAGGGACGCAGAAAATGAGGGTGCGGGTCGCGACGTACTAAACGACAGCACGGAGGATAGCGACGAGGGATATGGCGAGAAGAGGGATGTGGAGACGCGGGAAATGGCCACGTGGGAGACAACGACGTGGGAGATGGCGACGCGGGATATGGCGACGCGGGAGATGGCGACCCGGGAGATGGCGATACGGGAGATGGTACCGCGAGGGATATGGCGAAGGCAAGCAGGACATGGATAGTGGTATGTCTGGCGACGTGATGGCTATGGCGACAGCAAAGGCGGACGGTGCTGGCGCGAGACTAGCTGGCGACACCTACAATTGTGTGCGTTGCGGGTACCTACAATTGCCTGCGTTGTGGTGCAAATTCGCGGGATGGCGTCGGCGTCATTCGAATGGCGGATGCATCCGTGTGGGCCCCGAAAAGTAGGGTGGGCAGGAAAATTTCCGACAGCGGGTTCATGGGAGCTGTCGATATAGTGCGATCGGGCGGTTCGTACAAAGCCTCCAAATTATGGCCCGCCCTCCGGCAACGGGTCCGAAAAGCGGGATTTCGAGACGGGATGCTCTACGGGACCTGCGTGTGCCTGCGGCTGCAACGCAGTGGCGTGAATTTGTCGATTGGCGGTGGCGTCATTCGAAAGGCGGATGCATCCTTGTGGGCCCCAGAAAAGAAAAAGGGTGGGCGGGAAAGTTTCCGCCAGCTGGTGTATAGCAGCCGTCGATCGAGCGCGATCGGGCGGTTGCAACTGACCAGGCCTGTCAATTACGGCCCGCCCTCCCGCAACGGTTATGTAAAGGGCCCACCTGACGACAGAGCTCCCGACGCGACTCTCCGCCGGGACGAACCTTGCGGCGGCCTGTGACGAACGTGCCAGTTGGCCGCATGAATCGGACCGGGGTGCTGTCAACCCCGTTCGCTGGTGTCATTTGCTCCGAGTTCTACGGCAGCGACTCATCCACCATCGTTAGATGACGCCCACCGTCATATCGCAGGCCACAAGAGCTTTCAGGGCGTCATTGTTCCGTGCAATCGTCGACAACCAGGGGCGCTTTCATAAACGCCACGTAACGTGCCACCTTGCTTGTGAACGCGTTCGCTCTTTGTACGTGCGTTTGAGGATTTTATCGGCTCACAGGTCAGTAATAGGCCTACGTCCTGTGCTCGGCCCCTCAACTCTTCCAAGCCCCTGCGTCTTCGCATCGCCCGTCCACATTTTCTTCCTCCCTGATTTCCGGCTCCTCTTTCCCCATCTTCCTGAAGAGATCGGAATGCAGTCGCCCGTCCACTTTCTCTTCTGCCTCTTCATTCGCGCACGAGCCAATCGGCACACGATCTTGACGACGGCGAAACTAATTGGCATGCGGACGGGCGTCTGCTGATTAAGAGCACGAAAGTCGCGAGCTACTGACATATGCTGACGTCATCATGTTCTGCATGACGTCAGCAAATGGCATCAGCTTGCGGCTTTCGCGATCAAGATCTTTCGGCGCCCATGACGAACACATCTGACGTGTGGACGACGTCACATGGCCGTTGTTCTTGACGTCCTCGATATCGCGTCCCAATCGACTTCCTGATCTCGTCTTCCCATTGCCTGTCCTGAAGTCTTTCGGATGTTGTGCCATCGTTGTGGTGATCCCATCATCTTACGTGCTTGTCATTGGAACGCTGAGCGCTGAACTCGCACGATGAATTCATCTGCAATCCTGACCGCTGCCAGGCAATCAATCTTCTCCTTAGCTAAACCAAACGCGCACCGCCAAGATAAATCCCCCGTGTCGCGATCTTTCTCGAAGAATTGCATTGGGTTTTCGAGAAAGATCGCGAATGCAAGTATGGTGAGTGGCACCCGGGGACGGCTAGCTTCCTCTCTGCAGGTTGAGTGTTCGACACGGACGATTGATCTTGGCGGTGCGCGTTTGGTTTAGCTAAGGAGAAGATTGATTGCCTGGCAGTGGTCATCCAATATGAAAGGAGCACTGACAACGACCTCCATCTTGCCCCTTCGCGATGGGATGCTGCGGGAATGGCTGTGCTCCGAGGATGTCGTGGTTGCGGCGTGAAACATTCGATCTTGCCCCTTGGCGATGATATGCTGCCGGAATGGCGACGTTGTAAGGATGTCGTTGTTGCGCCATGGAACTCACCGAACGACTTGCTGATCCAGTCTGCCTATCGCGGGTCTTGCCGTCTCTCGGATCTTGTGCCGGCTGTCCCTCGTTATCCCGTACGCCTGTGATTAGACCGCTGCATGTACAACTCTCACAAAACATGCAGCTATAACCATCACATGCAACTTGTCGAACTTCCCCAATGCGAAGACCCACCGCACACCGCCAAGACTCATCGTCCCTTGTCGCACACACAGCCAGCACTGACGAACCCACACGTCACTGACCGTCACACACCTCGCGCGCAGTGGCAACATAGAGTGAAGACCCATCACGCACCTCGACGTCGTCATAGCGCCGCCTTCCGGGCAGCATCCCATCGCAAACGACAAAAAACGAATATGCCACACACTAGCGTGGACATGGTGTTCGACGACGACGGCGTGTTCATATCTGTGTTGAAGTAAGTCATCAATCAATTCACAGATTGATCAGAGATCTATACCCGGCGACCACATTTCAACTCTGATTAATCCGAGCCGTGGTTTCCGTACTCACCGAAGGGGGCTCGGGGGGCGTGTTGCAGGAGCGGGAGGGTGACCGGCTGCCGTGGGGAGGGGGTCGCGTCAAGAATTCCATGGGGGCCATCGACTTCAAATCAACGGCTTTGTGAATGACAATATTAGATTTCGTAAATCTCAGCTCCCCCCTCTGCTGTTATCTTCTTCTCGGGTTCGGATTCATCCGGACCACAACCGAATAGGAGGTAGGGACGACACTCCTGGCTTTTGTCAGCTATTTGTTCTTCCAGATGGGGGAATGCAATCATCACACAGTACGTGTCAGGTCCGCCTCACTCCGAGATGTTTGATGTAGTTCGGGTGAATCCGAATCACATCGCTCGATGCCTCAGGAAGTCTCGCCGGGAACGCATTTGGAAATTACGAGAATGAACCATCCGAACCGGGCTCGGATGAATCCAAACCACATCCCTCTCTGTGACGCGAAGTCTCGCGGGGAAGGGATAATGACGGCACAGGGAACCGCGTTCCAAGTTAACATCTTCGAAATTATGAACCGGATTCATCCGAACCACGTTTCTTGACATGAAATTAAACTTCAAAAAATCGCATCGCGCAACAGACGTGGAGAATGGAATTCTTACCTTCGTGATCCTTCCCTGCTGCTCCGCTTGTTTCTGTGATTCAGATGCATCCAAACCACAACCGAAGACGTGGCCGAACGGAGGTGGCACGTCGTCGTTTGTTTAAATCACGAACAGGCTGCATGTCGAGCACGCTTCTTAACAAAATATGCAGTTTCCAAATATCGCAGCGCGAAAATTCCTGGGAAATCAACCCTCAAGGAATTGTTCTCAGCGACCTCTCCCCACGGTTCTCCATGCTCCTGAATTCGGATGGTGCCGAACGGTGATCGACGAAGGGGTGACACTATCGACTGTCTTGCATATTCTCGCCCGCGTTCAAAGTATAGGACGGTCTGCTCGCAGGACATCTCGGTTACCCATCACTGTTGTCCGTCAGGTCAACGCTGGGCGTGGCGGGAGTTGTCGGGGGGGGGAGGAGTTTGCGAATCGTGAGAATGGTTCCGGCGAACCGGGCTCGGATGAATCCGAACTATGCCCCTCCGGATGACCCCAAGTCTCACAGGGAAGGGATGACGACGGGACAGGGCATCGCCTTATAATTTGACATCTTCCCAAATTATGAGTCGGATGCATCCGCCCCGGGATTCTTGACAAGAAATTGAGCATTGGAAAATTTGCGCACGGAACAAATGTGGAGAAGGGAATTCTCCCTGCGTGCTCCTTCAATTCGGTCATGGCTTTCGCAATGGGTCAGGCCCTGTGATGTTTTGGACATCGTGTCAGGCTTGGATGACCTTGTGTGTGGGACTTGTGTAGGCAGACGAACATCGTGTCCGTCTTGGTTGAGCTTTTGTCTAATGTAGGACTTCGGCATGAATCGACATTTGTGTAGGTCTTCGGATTGGATCAGTTTTTTTGTGGGACTTCTGTGGAACTTGTGTTCGGCATGTTCGTATTATAGGTGGGGCTCGTTTCTAGTGTAATGTACGACTTTCCAGTTTGTGTTGCGTTTCAATTGCACTGGTGTTCGACATGACCGTGGTACGTAGGGCATTTCTTTTCGTTGCTCTGGCGAAAAGAAAGTGACATATGGACTATACGAAAGGGTTTTGTGTAGATGACGACGTGTCATGTAGAGTGTTCGGCGTCGGTGTGCTGTTTGATTTTTCCTGAAGATATCCACAATCGCGTGTTGTGTAGTCGAGGGCGTGGGTCATTCGTCGTTTCCTCCTGGCTCCATGTGCTTTAAGACGTGGGCTTAAATGATTTTTGGAAAGCCCGCAAACAACTTTGCAACGTGTCCTTCCATGGTTTCTTGAAAAACCTCCATGGACTTCGTGATTTAGGAAAGCCTCTGCGTACTTTGCGATGCGGGACTGAATGGCTGTTTGCGTTGAATGATTTCTGGGAAGCCTCTGCGTACTTTGCGATGCGGGACTGAATGGCTGTTTGCGTTGAATGATTTCTGGGAACGCCTCTGTTTACTTTCCAATTTGCGATTATGGACCTTCAATGCTGGCCTCGCCGATACACAGTGCGGTACGTGATGACTGCGTGCTGGCCTCACTAGGGGAATTATCATCTGCCGACTTCATTTACGAATGTCGACATGCCCGTGCGTGTCGTTTACGTGTGTGTGATGTGTAGGGTGCATGATGTTGTTGGGCACGTGGACAAGCATCGACATGAGTCCCGAGACACACATGCGCATAGCAAAACCATTTCGTCCTTGTGCGAAATCGGTGCGGCATCATGACGGTCAAACGTGGATCGACGAAGCAAACAAAGACGACTTCGAAGACGACCCGTGGATGACCGTCGTCCCGTACATGAAACGGCATCTTGATGATTGGAGCGATGATACTTGGAACGCGATGGAGAGTGGCTGCCCTTGGGCAAGCCATTACAAGTTTGCCAATATGTTAGAGTTCGGGATCCTCATTACAGTGTCTGATGGTGTCCTCGAACACAAGTTCCTGAACCATTTGCGCAAAACATTTGGCTGCATTAGCCATTGTGGTAGTCGCCTCGACTGCGACTACATCAAGTCTTCGCCACAAACTTAGGGATCTACGCGGAAACAAGAGTTGATGGACTGTGCTCGTCATTGTTCATTTTTGGAGCAGTACCCACTTCGTTGCCCCGGGATTCTCCACAAGCTGTGTCATACTGTGGTGTGCGGTTGACTGTTGCCAGATGCGATTTCGTCAGAGTGCTATGTGTCGCTACTTCAAACAAAAGTAGGAAACTTGTCGATGCAGTTGTGCGTGTATCACGGGACGAGGTGGTACTCGCGGGAGTAGGGGGAAGGCCGACGTACAAGTTCTCGCCGTTGCGGTACTACGGTGCAGATGGGTGGTCGGATTTGATAATAGCAGGTCAGGTCGAAGATTATTCATTGTGGCATGAGGTGGAAGAGAAAGTGTCCGACATACGAGACTGTATAGGGAAATCCTTAGCACGACCGGGACAGTTTGTTAGGATGAAATACATGTCCGTATTTTCAGAGAAAACGACAGTCGAGGAACCGCAGATCCACGTGTATGGGTCTTCTCTGAATGCTATGTATGGCTTCCATTCACGACCTCGTCCGCGGGAGCCCCCGTATGTCACTAGATCCGGACGTGTTGTCAGACCTTGTGTTTAAGGGAAGAGGAGACAACCTCATGATGACTATAGTTAACCGCGGGTTTAGAGCAGGTCCCTCTCTCCGATATGGAACTCCGGTGGAGTGCAAAACTCTGCTCTCAACGATTCACACCGGGAAGGGGGTCAACAATCATCCGCTGCTTGCTCGTAAGGCATCATACGATTTGTCGATACAACCGACATTCAGAACTGATTGGTGAGAATCTAGTGCTGCGCCAATAAATTTCTCACGCTGCCGCAAAATCCCCTAGGATTGCTCATTTTTGGGTCCTCGCGTCATGGACTCCCTAATGACGACTACAGTGAACAGCGGCAGGCTAGCAGGTCTCCCTCTCCGATATGGATCTCACGGTGGAGTGCGAAACTCTGCTCTTGAAGATCTACACCGGAAAAGGGGGGCAGCAATCAACCACTGCTTGCTCGTGACGCATCATACGATTTGTCCATAAATTGGACATCCAATACTGCTTGGTGACCATCCGGTGCCACGCCAACAAGGTCCGAACACGACCGAAAGGTTCCGTAAGAGTGTTTTTGCCACCCAACAACACTGACCGCCGACTGTTCGGCAGTTCGTGAAGGTTGTCATTTCCTCCCGGCGCCTACAGTCGGTGTCCATCCAGTTCACTGACCTGGGGAGGACTACTCCTCGTGGTATGCGCCAGGTCATGGTGTTTGTGGACAGGTTCTCTAAGTAGGCAGAGCTTATCCCTCTGCCAGAGGAAGCTAGAGTCTCGGCCGTGCAAGCGGCCTTTGCTGACAAGTGGGTTACTCACCATGGACCACCCACCTCTATTGTCAGTGATAGAGATCCGCGGTTCTGCAGCAATGAATGGCAGTCCTATTGCAAGGACTACCTTAATTCCATATTGGATATGACATCTGGTCGTCATCCTGAAGCCAGTGGGCAGGTTGTAGTGATGAACCAGATTCTTTTCCAGTTGCTGCGTCCTGTGATCAGCCCTGATCAACAGGATTGGGATCTCCATCTAGGACGGGCACAGCTAGTGTACAACACGTCTGTACACTCCTCCACAGGGTTCANCAGCCCTGATCAACAGGATTGGGATCTCCATCTAGGACGGGCACAGCTAGTGTACAACACGTCTGTACACTCCTCCACAGGGTTCACCCCTTATCAATTGCACTAGGGTCGTGAGCCATGGCAGCCTCTCGATGACATCATCGATAAGGCTACCCCAAGACTGACTCCTGGGATTGCAGAGTTCACCAGACAGTACCAGAGGGATATCGAACGAGCAAGAGTTAACCTACTCAAAGCCCAAAAGGCTATGATCCAGCAGGCTAACAAGCATCGTCGACGATCCCCCATCCGCGCTGGTGACTGGGTCTGGGTACTTAGTTCTGAGTTATCGCGGGAGGAGGACATTTCACCCAAGCTGTTGCCGCGTTACATGGGTCCATGGCAGGTTTTAGACACAGTGGGAGCTGACCCTTTCGGGCCATCTTATCATGGGGATGTCCCACTGCACCTACAAACCTACCCTATCTTTCATGCATCCAAGCTGTTGCCATTTGTCCGAGCTGATACATTTCCAGACAGGCCTCCTCAATTTGGTCCCCCGATCCCTGGGAAGGGATATGAGGTGAAAAAAGTTGAGGATGAGTATGGTACAGGCCCGGATACGGAGTACCTTGTGAAGTTTCTCTACCAGCCCCATACTGAGGATCGCTGGTTTACTCACAAGGAGCTTATGAAAACAACAAAGTTTGTTATCCTCAAATATGAGGCTGCGCAGAGGGGAGAACCCCTTCGACGCTCTGCACGCCTACACCCCTAGCTCGGAGGTCCTCGCTCCCGGTTAGGGTAGGTCTGCAATGACTTGTTGGTTCCAGGGTGCCTGTAGTCTCACTCTGACGAGGCTGTACCATAGTTAGGGACAAATTCGTAATTTTGTTTGGCTGAGGACTAACCGAGAGATCTGCCTGTATGGAAAATTTGCGAGGGACATATGTTTAAATATACAAATATGGGCCCAGTACTAACTCGATTTTCCTACAGCTACCCTAACTGCGAATAGCGGACCCAGGCTACCCCTAGGACAGACAGGCCATATGGGCCTACGCTGATAGACGGTCCTATAGCCTATAGCCGGGTAGGGATAGGCCCTAGAGGCCGAAACAGAAACGGTACCGGTCGGTCAGTCAGTCCGGTCTAGGTCGGTCTAGGCTAGTGGTAGAGTATAGATAGGATGGGGACATCGGTCCTGGGCTTTTGGCAGTTGACACTTCGTGGTGGAAGTTGTTGCGCACACGGTATCAGGTCGTGGTTGCTGATTCCGATGGTGGAGACAGCAGACATAGCCAGACCTTCGGAGCGCTGACCAGACTGGGTCAACGCTGTCCGCTCTGACTCTCTGGGAGTCAAAGAGGTCTGGGCTATCAGAGGTCTGATGCGTTGGAGTACGTGGTGCACTGTTGACCCTCCTCAAAAGTAGGGTCCCAGTGGCGATGCAGCCATAGCTGCATCTTCTCAGAGATATCATCGTCTGGACTACATCTTCATCAGGGACTGTTGACGCTGAGCTTCTTTTTCATCATCTGGGTGGCGATTGGCTCTGGGATCCTGTTTCACTTTGGCGCAGGCCACTGAGTTGGATGTCAGGGTGGCGCTGGGTGTTACCTAGGGTTTCAGTGCTATTTTTAGCTGCTCAGTGTGTGTGGGGTTGAGGCGCTACCCCTATGAGGGTAGTGCAACAGGGTTCTGAGGATATTCAGGGAAAACGATGCTCTGAGTTTAATAAACAGTTATAATAGTGTGTTTGGGATGTCATCTCTTCATTGATTTCTGGCTGTGATCACTCGGTTGTCTTCTATGAATGATTATCGGGATCTGTGTGAAGAGAATTCACAGTTTGTGTGTTCTGTCACTTCGCTCCTCAGAGTCTTCCTCTGAGTTTCCTTCTGTTGGGCGGTGTGATACTCCACTACCTCTCCCCTTCCTTCTGTGCATGTATGGGCCTGTACGGGAGTTTCCGTGAGTGAATGTTGATGAAACTTCAACATACAATCATGTTCATAACAGTTGGTATCGAAGCAGATCGGACCTTGACGGTGGCGAGATGATGGACTGCGGCAGCCATCACCACCTGAGAGCTTCTGACGTCAGGTTTCATGTTGGAATCGCATCTTCAGGATTGCGCTCAGTAGGGTGTCGGTGAAGAGTGTGTGGCGAGTGGGTATGACACAGAGATTGGTGGCGATTTAGTGCTCAGTGGCCTGGGAGGCACTGAGGGGCTATTTTTAGCCCAGGCGTTGACTCTGCTGGTGGCGAGATACCTGGGGGTATGTCGAGTTTCAGATTATGGGCAAGATACAGTGAATCTGATTAGTGGAGGTTAATCGTCATACCAAGAACTACAGTATCACCAAGTTTCAGGAGATTTGGAACGTGGGAGCACCAGGAACAGTGAGTTGAAGAAACTGGCGAGATGGCAGCCATAGCCAGTTCAACTTCTTCTTCTAGTGTTTTGACCTAGAGTAAGTGTGTTCCGTAGCGAGTCTCATAGTTGTAATTAGACTGGGGATATTGAAATTGTATGTCTGTAGACAGTAAAAGTTGAAAATCACACTGCCTGACAACCATAGCTAATTCCCCTACCTATCTACTTTGACTTCTACTGACTCTGTTTGACCTTCTTTCTGTCTCAAATTGCATCTTTGACTGTATTACAGTATTGCGATTCAGTATACACTGTGAATTGAGTAGTTCAGGGTCTGTATGTCTGTGATAATGGAATTCTGAGTACTGCGTTGCCATAGCTAGTGCTTGGGGCAGCTAGGGTTTGTCATATCTTAGGTTCTGTCCGTCAGAATTTCAGTCTGTCGGTCACCCTGAAATCGCAATTCAATATTGTGTCAGTGTTTGAAAACGCTCTGCTGGATTTGATGTTTTGAGTCAGGTACAGTGATATATGTACTTCGCCTCACCCATAGTGGGGCATACAACGTCCTACAGTGCCAGTGTCAGTAGTAGGAGTCTAAAAATAGCTTGATCAGCCATCCGCTGCATCTTGATTGACTACTGGGTTCTGTTGATTGCTACTGACTCTCTGCGCTATTCCCTCCTGTCTACTTACAGTCCAAGGTTTCATCCTGTCTATTGATTGACAGTGATTCTGAGGTTGCCCTAAACTGGTTCTGGCTGTGAATGATAAATCGCAAGTTTGATTTTATCTGGGATTGCCCTAAACTGACCCAGAACAGCCCTCAGCGGCCTACAGAGGCTGAGCGCTCTTCTGCCTAATTCACCACGTCACTAGCGGTTAAAAGAGTAAAAATTTAGGGAAATATGACAGTTTCGGTGAAAAATTCGTCAAAATTCACCGAATTTTGGGTCTTCCATTAACCGCCTCTCTGTATTTGTCTGTCTATATTTATTTGACTGCTTAAGTGGTTTATTATGTCTGACGTTGAGACAAAGATTGATGGAGGAGAAACTTCTGCTAACTCTCCTCAGTTTCCTCTCTCTCCTCTAGAGCAGGCTCCGCTTGAGACCGAGCAAGCTCGCCTCAAGGTAGAGGCCCAAATCCAGCGGTTGAAGAAGGAGATGGAGGAAGCTCAGGAGGCTAGTAGAAATGAAGAGAGGAGAAGACAACTACGCAACGATGTGGAGAAGGTTGTCACAAGTGGTACCTCTAGTCAGTACAGTAAGGATACTGCTGAATTGGTGCTCCTAACAGACACCATCAACAGGTCCTACTTTTCTAACTGGGACCAGAGGATACTCGCCCTCGAGACCCAAGGTTCTGCCATAGACCACAAGGTTGACAAGCTGGCAGCAAGCCTTGAGTCCCTGACGATGAGTGTGAACAACATTTTGCAGCATCTACAGCTACCTGTCCCTTCTCCCAAACCTCCTCAACCTTCTCCAGCGCCCTCTACACCATCTCACAGTCGGCCATCTTCACCTGCTGGTTCCCATGTGTCCACTACCCTTGTGGCCTCTGGTACATCTGATCAGCGGCAGCCCAAGCTGACACCACCTCCCATGTATTCTGGGGAAGCCCCCAAGGTGGATGTCTCAGATTGGGTTACCGCCATGCAGGCATACCTGGGCAGGTTTGTATGTCCACAGGTGACAAAGGTAGGGACTATTCCGGGTCACCTGGAGAGGACTGCACTAAAATGGTGTACATCCTCTGCAGCGAAACATAATTTGCCCATGGACAAATGGGCACAACAGCTGAAGGTGGAGGGGTTGCTGCAGGCCCTGCGAGACCGGTTTGCAAACAGGGAACAAACCCGAAAAGCAGCAGATAAGATAATGTTGTTGGGCTCACGCAGATTTGAGGGTTCCCTGTCCAAGCTCTACAGCATGTTTGAGAGTTTGAAAGCTACTCCCGGTCTGGAGATGAGTGAGTCTGACCAGCTCACTCACTTCCTCCGCGCAGCGCCCCCAGACTACTCCATTGCCTTGTACTCTCAGGGCCACAAGGACTGGGGGTCCTTTGGCAAAGCGGCCCTGGACCTGGAGTCCCGGCTCAAGGTCCAGGAACCTTCTGAAGGAAGGAGGAGACCCTCTTCCAGGGGACAGCGCAGGAAGAAGGGTGGTTTGTTGAGGGCTGACACCGGTTCTGATTCTGATGCATCTCAGCGTGGCCGTGCTCCATCTGAGACTCCATCAGCATCAACAGTTGAGCCAGCCGTTCTTGCCCTGGCTGAGAACCTTGCTGCAATTTTCAAGGGAAAGACTGGGAACAACAGCAGCAGCAAGGGTTCAGCCAGCTGGAAGGGGAAAGGGAAGGGACGTGCCACTTCCCCTCAGACCCAGAGAGCTAATTCGCCACGAGACGTCCATTGGCCAGTTAACGTCATGTATCCTTCCACCCTTCCCTGGAGAGCGCTCAGGATCCAGGAAGGGCAATGGCAGAAAAAGGAAGGAACGTGAGGTTTGTTTTCGTTGCGAGGGGGACCACTTCCTGAAAGATTGTCCCTATATGCCTCGCAAACCTGGTTCTAGTTCAAAAAACTGGACCAGCAGAGGGAAGTGGAGTTGGCAGTTCCCCCCACTTGTGCTGATTCAGATTCTGACGAGTCTGAATCAGCATCTACCCTGAATGACTCTGTTGGAGTTGTTGAGTTAGGGTCCTTTACTTACGTGGACCCTGACCTGGATGAGACGTGGCAGGAAGATGACAGTCAGACTTTTGCTGATCTTTTCCTGTCTTTGCAGGAGAAGAAAAAGCATAAATCAGACCTCATCTTGCTGCGACCCTCCATCCTGGGAGCAAGGATCAAAAGGCTTATTAGACTGTGGGGCCATGCGGAACTTCGTCTCTCACAAGGCAGTCAGCAAGCTGCACCTGGATGGGAGATTGGTGAAGTTGCAGCAGCCATTGGAAGTCCGTATCGGGGAGTCTTCCACAGTCCGAATTACCTCTGCTGTCAAAAACCTACCGGTTGTATTTGACAAGCAGGAGAAGGTCAGGCAGCGCCTGAACTTCTATGTATTTCCTAACGTGCCTTTTGATCTTGTGTTCTCCATGCAGTGGCTTGAGGCCACTAACCCTAGTATCGACTGGCAGATCCCCAGGGTAGAGCTCCCTGACTGTAGAGGGGACTATCAGCCTTGTGTCCTGGCTGTTGAGTACCACCCCGTCAGCACTTGCTATTGTATGAGGGCACACGAGTTCTTTCAGCTCTCCTGCCAGACTGCCCACACACGTCTGTTTGTTGCATATGTGAAACGGACTGGTGTGGATGTTGCTCCTTGTCTCTCACCGATTCAGCAGGTTTTGGACCGGTATCCAGACCTGATGCAGGAGCCTACTGGACTTGTCCGTAGGCAGACCCAGCATAGGATTGAGCTCCTGCCAGGTGCGGTCCCTCCCAAGGGCCGTATCTACAGGATGTCACCCACTGAACTCGATGAGCTCAGGAGATAGCTTGAGACCCTGACCAGCAAGGGCTGGATCAGACCCAGCACATCTGAATTTGGGGCTCCATTTCTCTTTGTCCCAAAGGGGAATGGAGAATTCAGGATGTGTGTAGACTACAGGGGTCTTAACAAAATCACTAGGAAGTCTACAGAGCCCCTTCCTAGGATCCATGATCTGCTGGACATGGTGCAGGGGTGCACAATCTTTAGCAAGATCGATCTCAAATCTGGCTACCACCAGATTGAGATGGCTGAAGGCGATGTCCACAAGACTGCTTTCAAGACCAGATACGACACCTATGAGTACCTGGTCATGCCTTTCGGTCTTTGCAATGCCCCTTGCACATTCCAGACAGAGATGCATCGCATACTCAGGCCTTACCTGGACAGGTTTGTAGTTGTATACCTGGACAATATCCTGGTATTCAGTCGATCTGTAGAGGAGCATGCACAACATCTGGCTCTGGTTCTCCAGGCACTACATGAGGCCCAGTATAAGATGAACAGGGAAAGTCCTCCTTTGGAGTGACTTCTTTGACTTATTTAGGACATGTAATCTCTGGGGAAGGGTTGGCCCGTGAAGCAACAGAGGTTGTTGCGATTCAGGACTGGCCACAACCTACCACAGTACGTGATGTCCGGTCGTTTTTGGGTCTTGCATCATATTACAGAAAGTTCGTTAAGAACATTTATGCTATTGTTGCACCCCTGACTGACCTTACAAAGAAAGACACCCACTTTCTTTGGACATTCGACTGTCAACAGGCTTTTACACGCCTCAAGGAGACCTTGATGCATGCACCTGTTCTGAAGCTACCTGACCCTACCTTGCCCTGTATGAGTAAGAAGATCAAAGTAAAAAAGCTGCAGGATTTCACGTACGAGAAAGAGCTATATGCTCTAGTGTCAACGCTAAAGCATTGGAAGCATTTCCTCATGGGCCGACACTTCCATATCTATTCAGATCATTCCACCTTATAGTGGATGAAGCCCCAAGGGGAACTGAATGACAAGCTTGCGCGCTACATTCAGTTCATTGATCTCTTCGACTTTGAACTGAAACACAAGAAGGGTTGCTACAATCGTGTAGCAGACGCCCTTTCTCATAGGCCTGACGCTCTTTGCATGATCTCCTCTACTCATACTTTTAGGGAGAGCACCTGTCAGACCATCACCCAGCTATTCTCACAGGACCCGACTTTTGGCTTGATCGTAAGGAATCTGCAGACTGATCCTGCCTCTAAACCAGTATACATTCTGGTCTCAGGTTTGCTGTACACTTGCAGCAGAGGAGAGGAGCGTTTGTGTATCCCTCAGGACCGCCAGCTGAGAACACTCATGATGTGTGAGTGCCATGACGCTCGCGGCCACTTTGGGGCCTTAAAGTCATTGGCAGCCTTGTCGCAGCGGTTCTTCTGGCCAGAGATAAGGAAAGACCTGCTGCACTACGTTGAAACCTATGAGTTGTGCCAGTGGAGCAGGGTCGTTCGTCGACCTCACCTTGGCCTGCTACAGCCACTTCCCATACTTGAGGCACCAGCACAGTCGGTGTCCATCGACTTCAATGACCTGGGGAGGACTACTCCTCGTGGTATGAGTCAGGTCATGGTGTGTGTGGACAAGTTCTCTAACTACGCAAAGCTTATCCCTTTGCCAGAGGAAGCCAGAGTCCCGACCGTGCAGGCGGCCTTTGCTGACAGGTGGGTTACTCACCATGGACCACACACCTCTATTGTCAGTGATAAAGATCTCCGGTTCTGGAGTAGTGAATGGCAGTCCTATTGCAAGGACTACCTTCATTCCAGACTGGATATGACATCTGGTCGTCATCCTGAAGCTAGTGGGCACGCTGAAGTGATCAACCAGATTCTTTTCAAGTTGCTGCATCCTGTGATCAGCCCTGATCAACAGGATTGGGATCTCCATCTAGGACGGGCACAGCTAGTGTACAACACGTCTGTACACTCCTCCACAGGGTTCACCCCTTATCGATTGCACTGGGGTCGTGAGCCACGGCAGCCTCTTGATTACATCATCGATAAGGCTACCCCTAGACTGACTCCTGGGGCTGCAGAGTTCACAAGACAGTACCAGAGGGATATCAAACGAGCCAAAGTTAACCTGCACAAAGCCCAAAAGGCTATGATCCAGTAGGCTAACAAGCATCGTCAACCATCGCCCATCCGTGTTGGTGACTGGGTCTAGGTACTCAGTTCTGAGTTATTGCGGGAGGAGGACATTTCACCCAAGCTGTTAACATGTTACATGGGTCCATAGCAGGTTTTAGACACAGTGGGAGCTGACCGTTTCGGACCATCTTATCATGTGGATGTCCCACTGCATCTACAAACCTACCCTGTCTTTCATGCATCCAAGCTGTTGCCATTTGTCCCAGCTGATGCATTTCCAGACAAGCCTCCCCAATTTGGTCCCCCGATCCCTGGGAAGGGATATGAGGTGGAAAAAGTTGAGGATGAGTATGGTACAGGCCCGGATACGAAGTACCTTGTGAAGTTTCTCTACCAGCCCCATTCTGAGGATCGCTGGTTTACTCGCAAGGAGCTTCAGAAAACAGCAAAGTCTGTTATCCTCAAGTTCGAGGTTGTGCAGAGGGGAGAACCCCTTCGACGCTATGCACACCTACACCCCTAGCTCGGAGGTCCTCGCTCCGGGGGAAGGTAGGTCTACAATGACTTGCTGGTTCCAGGGTGTCTGTAGCCTCACTCTGACGAGGCTGTACCATAGTTAGGGACAAATTCGTAATTTTGTTTGGTCGAGGACTAACCGAGAGATCTGTCTATATGGGAAATTCGCGAGGGACATATGTTTAAATATACAAATATGGGCCCAGTACTAACTCGATTTTCCTACAGCTACCCTAATTGCGAATAGCGGACCCGGGCTACCCCTAGGACAGACAGGCCCTATGGGCCTACGCTGATAGACGGTCCTATAGCCTATAGCCGGGTAGGGATAGGCCCTAGAGGCCGAAACAGAAACGGTACCGGTTGGTCAGTCAGTCTGGTCTAGGTCGGTCTAGGCTAGTGGTAGAGTATAGATAGGATGGGGACATCGGTCCTGGGGTTTTGGCAGTTGACACTTCGTGGTGGAAGTTGCTGCACACACGGTATCAGGTCATGGTTGCTGATTCCAGTGGTGGAGACGACAAACATAGCCAGACCTTTGGAGCGCTGACCGGACTGGGGTCAACGCTGTCCGCTCTGACTCTCTGGGAGTCAAAGCGGTCTGTGCTATCAGAGGTCTGATGCGTTGGAGTACGTGCTGCACTGTTGACCCTCCTCAAAAGTAGGGTCCCAGTGGCGATGCAGCCATAGCTGCATCTTCTCAGAGATATCATCGTGTGGACTACATCTTCATCAGGGACAATTGACGCTGAGCTTCTTCTTCATCATCTGGGTGGCGATTGGCTCTGGGAGCCTGTTTCACTTTGGCGCAGGCCACTGAGTTGGATGTCGGGGTGGCGTTGGGTGTTACCTGGGGTTTCGGTGCTATTTTTAGCTGCTCAGTGTGTGTGGGGTTGAGGCGCTACCCCTCTGAGGGTAGCGCAACAGGGTTCTGAGGATATTCAGGGAAAACAATGCTCTGAGTTTAATAAACAGTTATAACATTGTGTTTGGGTTGTCATCTCTTTATTGATTTCTCGTTGTGATCACTCGGTTGTCTTCTATGAATGATTGTTGGGATCTGTGTGGAGAGAATTCACAGTTTGTGTGTTCTGTCACTTCGCTCCTCTGAGTCTTCCGCTAAGTTTCCTTCTGTTGGGCGGTGTGATACTCCACTACCTCTCCCCTTCCTTCTGTGCATGTATGGGCGTGTACGGGAGTTTCCGTGAGTGAGTGTTGATAAAACTTCAACAGACAATCATGTTCATAACGCAGTGCTGTGTCAATTCCTGACAACCTGTCCTCCTTACTCCCATTACTATCAGCACCCGTGAGCCACCCGTCATATGCCAGTCTCGTCTCCACTGCAACCAGCTCTTTAACCGCATGGTTCTTCATAACGTACTTCACCTTCTTCAACTTGCACAACTGTTTTAACTCCGGAACACTCTTGGCCTTTCAAACTCTCCCTCTGATCTAGGACAAAATCCATCACCCGTTCCTTGGAGCAGGACGCTACAGCTCCCTCCTTTCTTGTGTCCTCAACCGCAACTTCTTTCCCTTTCCTCGAGACCATTGTGCGTCTTTTTGTGACTGGTGGAGCCTCACACACATATCTGTGTCACCTAACCCTCGCCCATAGCCATCTAAGTTGAGTCTCCTCTTCGGATTTGGGTACAGCCCAGCTCCCACCCTCCCTGGTTTGTTGGGCTCGGCACGCTCTAGAAACCGCCGCAAACTATCATGTAATCTCGCATTCCTCTCCTCAGAAGCTGTCAGCGTTGCGTTCACATGGTCTCTGATTTTTTCTTCCAGAGCAGTCAATTGCTTGTTGAACGCTTGTGCTGCCGTTGCTTCAATGATAGGTTGCATACGCCGTCTTTTTGCTTCCTCCCTTTGCTTTGCGTCCTCCACTCTCTGGCTCTCCTCTTCAAGCCCCTGTTCACCTTTCCTCCTCTCTTCAGCCTCCTACCTTTGGCTGTCGACAAACAGCAGTAGCTTATCCATTCTCTCATCTCCAACATTTACTCTCGGCTGGTAGTTAGCTCCCTGCCCTTAACCTCTCGGGCCATAGTTGTCCCGCCCTTGGCCTTGCCACTGCCTCCCATTATTCTTATTCGGACAGTCACAAGCAAAATGTCCATATTCACCATAAGTGTAACACTCCCCGCTGCCTGATCTGACACGTGTGAAACGGTATTCACCAGTTCGCAGGAGCCGATGCAGATCCCAGGGTTCGATCCCTAATCTCCACCTTACTTGTGTACAGTACCTGTGTCGGCCCCTAGAGTTGAACCCGTGACCTGTGTATTTGTAACAGTTGGTAGGTCGTCGTAGGGTCTATAGGTAGCAGGGGTTCGATCTATAGACCTGTCAAGTAGGAGTCTTAGTCAGGTCTAGAAGTCGTAGCTGTAGTTTTCCCGAAAGGTCAAGGTCGTAGCTGCTACAGTCCAGAAGGGTCAAGTCGTAGCTGCTACAGTCACGAAAGGCCAAGTCTATGGCCTTCCGGAAGGTCCCAGTAGTGGCCTTTCGAAGTTGCCCACATTTAGACTGAGGCAAGTGGGCAAGTGGTGAGGCAAGTGGTGGAGTCTGCCCGTGCTGAGTCAGCAGTCCCAGTCCTAGGTAGTCTGGTCTAGTCAAGCAAGTACCGCATGGGATTATGTGGACTTCAGGCATGGGGAAGGGCCAGACCAACGAGCTACAAAAGTATAAATCAAGAGGCAACGCCCAGCCATTCATTCATTCCTGCCTGAGCCATGCGGAAGCGCTGCCACAACGACTTGTCCAAGGAGGTCTGCAGTGAGCCCGGAGTCGGAGTGAGCGAGAGAGAAGGAGCGTAGCATAGTGATAGGGTAGTTGCGGCCATAGTCGCCACAGCTGTAGCGAAGGTTCAGTGTGTGTGTGTGTGAGTGTTCAGAGAGTCGCGTGTGGGATATCCAGGGTGATCCGGTGTATGTGAACAGAGAGTTGTTTGGGCGCTGGGTCGCCATAGCTGTTGAAAGTGAACTTGTATCTGGGTTGCCATATCTCTGAGTTTTGAGTGGGCGCATGTCGCCAGTTGCTGCGCTACTGTTTGTGTGCATGTCAAGTGTGAATGAAAGCGAGTCTGATTGCATTGGTATCGGAGCTGGTACCCGCTATTCCATGCGCGCCGTCGTGCGCAGGGAGTGATGCGCCATAGCTGAGGTGGCCGCCACGAGAAGAAGTCCGCCATAGCGGACCTGAAGGTTGGAGAAGCCGCCGCGCACCTGCAGAGAAGACCACGACAAAGAAGAAGACCGAGAGAGAGAGAGAGAGAGAGAGAGA